>VYZS01039763.1:70916-85592 GCA_013400695.1 Neodrepanis coruscans | reverse complement strand
TCCTTCCTTCTTGAATATGTTATAACAGAGGTGTTGCTATCGCTCCTGATTGGCCTGGCCTTGGCCAGTGGTGGGTCAGGCCTGGAGCTGGCTGGCATTTGCTCTGCCGGACATGGGGGAACTTCCAGCAGCTTCTCAAAGAAGCCTCCTCTATAGCCTCTGCCCCTGCTACCAAAACCTGGCCACAGAAACACAATTCAAATATCAAGAGCAGAGCTGATTTCATTTGATTTGATTGTACTTCATGATGGAAGGCTGACAGGTTTTACTGTCCTACAGGAACATACTTTCGCCTGCACAGGGTGTTTCCCAGTCCAGGTCCCCTTTCGTGTATTCTTTGCAGGGCCACTCACCTTCTCGGTTTCTCTAATTTCAGGGTATCTACAGCTGCATCCATGGCGTGGCCATCGAAGAACGTCAGTCAGCAATGAACTCCCCCACAGCAACTATGAACAACACCCATTCTAATATCCTCCGCCTGCTTCGGACAGCCAAGAACATGGCCAACCTGTCAGGAGTCAATGGCTCACCACAGAGTGCCCTGGACTTTATCCGCCGTGAATCATCTGTCTATGATATCTCTGAGCACCGCCGCAGCTTCACACACTCAGACTGCAAGTCCTACAACAACCCGCCCTGTGAGGAGAACCTCTTCAGTGACTATATTAGTGAGGTGGAAAGGACCTTTGGCAACCTCCAGCTGAAGGACAGCAATGTGTATCAGGACCACTACCACCACCATCACCGCCCCCATAGCATTGGCAGCACCAGCTCCATTGATGGGCTCTATGACTGTGACAACCCACCCTTCAATGCCCAGTCGCGGTCCATTGGGAAGAAGCCCTTGGACCTGGGGTTACCTCCTGCCAAGCACAGCCAGCTGGGTGACCTTTATGGCAAGTTCTCTTTCAAGAGTGACCGTTATGGTGGCAGCGGGACACATGATGACCTGATTCGCTCAGATGTTTCTGACATTTCCACTCACACAGTCACCTATGGCAACATCGAGGGCAATGCGGCCAAGCGGCGGAAGCAGCAGTACAAGGACAGCCTGAAGAAGCGCCCAGCCTCTGCCAAGTCCCGTCGGGAGTTTGATGAAATAGAGCTGGCCTACCGCCGGCGCCCTCCCCGCTCACCTGACCACAAGCGCTACTTCAGGGACAAGGAAGGGCTACGGGACTTCTACCTAGACCAGTTTCGGGCCAAGGAGAACTCGCCACACTGGGAACACGTGGACCTGACAGATATTTACAAAGAGCGGGGAGATGAATTTAAGCGGGACACGGGAGGAGGAGGAGGGGGTGGATCCTGTACCAATAGAGCCCACCACAAGCATGGCTCAGGAGAGTTTGGCGGAGGCAATGAGCACAAGCATGGTGTTGTGAGTGGGGTCCCAGCACCATGGGAAAAGAACCTGACCAATCTAGACTGGGAGGACCGGACCGGGGCTAATTTCTGCCGCAGTTGCCCTTCTAAGCTGCACAACTACACGCCATCAGTGGTGGGTCAGAACTCCACCCGCCAGGCCTGCATCCGCTGTGAGGCTTGCAAAAAAGCAGGCAACCTGTATGACATCAGTGAGGACAACTCGCTCCAAGAGCTGGACCAGCCACCTGCTCCTGTGCCCGTGGCCACCAGTGCCACCTCCTCCTCCAAATATCCTCAGAGCCCTTCCAATTCTGCCTCTAAGGTGCAGAAAAAAAACCGCAACAAGCTCCGCCGGCAGCATTCCTATGACACCTTTGTGGACCTGCAGAAGGATGACTCAGCTCTTGCCCCCCGCAGCGTCAGCCTCAAGGACAAGGGCCGCTTTTTGGAAGGGAGCCCCTACGCCCACATGTTTGAGATGCCAGCTAGTGAGACCACCTTTGCCAACAACAAGTCCTCAGTGCCCGCCACCAGCTACCACCACCACAACAACCCCGGCAGCAGTGGGGGCTACATGCTCAGCAAGTCGCTCTACCCCGACCGGGTCACCCAAAACCCTTTCATCCCCACTTTTGGGGATGACCAATGCTTGCTCCACGGCAGCAAATCTTATTTCTTCAGGCAGCCTGTGGTGGCTGGAGGGCCCAAAGCCAGGCCAGACTTCCGAGCCATTGTCACCACCAACAAGCCGGTGGTCTCAGCCCTTCATGGGGCTGTACCAGCCCGTTTCCAGAAGGACATCTGTATAGGGAACCAGTCCAACCCCTGTGTGCCTAACAACAAAAACCCCAGGGCTTTCAATGGCTCCAGCAACGGGCATGTTTATGAGAAACTCTCCAGTATTGAGTCTGATGTTTGAGTGAGAGGAGAAGAGCACGGGGAGGAACTGGGGGTGTATGTGGAGCATGGGAGGGTGGGGTGGGATCAGTCCCATCAACTGCTCTCCTGAGTCCTCCTTAGTTTGTGGGGTACTGGAATTCTGAGTAGTGCAACACTGGTGACAAGTGCCACCTCTTTGGTGTCCCCTCTTCTTCCTCCCCTTTCTCAACCCTCCCATTTTATCTCTTTTTCCAATGTCTCGCTCCTCCCATTCTCCTCCATTCCTGGCCATTGCACTTTATGGTGGTGTCAGAGTTGGATATCCTTGCTCGTGATTTCAGGAAGCAGAGAAAAAGGCAGGGAAGGGGTGGGCTGAGGAGGAGCAGCAGTGACTGTAGTGTTTCACTTCTGCTGGCTCCCAGCAGAGAAAGGCATGTGTGCGCACACACGTGTGCGTGGCAGGAGGAGGCAGCAGAAGCAGTGTAATGGACATGCAGGAAAATATGCTTGCTCAGGCAACTCTTCCTAAAACTGCCTACAAAAGAATAGTGTTTAAGGCATGAAGAAAGTGAAGGGGAAATAACATGTCTAACTTGATAATGCACTTATGTGTTAGCTATATTGAGGTTCTTGTTACATTATTTTG
This sequence comes from Neodrepanis coruscans, assembly GCA_013400695.1. Classification (NCBI taxonomy): domain Eukaryota; kingdom Metazoa; phylum Chordata; class Aves; order Passeriformes; family Philepittidae; genus Neodrepanis; species Neodrepanis coruscans. The sequence goes on along the minus strand of VYZS01039763.1, from coordinate 82,699 downwards.
TGAAGACTATGGGGGTTTAGGGCTGAAATATATATATATATATATTTGCGTATATGCTGAGAAATTTTACTCTAAAATTTTGAATTGTCTGCTGGGTGTGTGGAGGGAGGGAGAGAAGGCTCGTCTGCAGGTCAGGCTAGTGGTTTCACTCTGGCTATATAGCCGTTGAATCTCTGGCAGGCCAGTGGGAGAGGTAGAAAGTCAGTGGAATTTGAGTTTGGGAAAGCTGATCAGCAGCCTCTCTGACTCTAGGGCTGGTTTTCCAATCTCTGACAAAAGATCCTGGTTTGCACTGAAATGAGAAGAATATGGGGAAAAAGGAACAGGGTTGGTTTGTTAGCTGTGAACTGCTCACTACTTGTGATGTACTTCAAGGGTGGGAGCAGTATATAGTATGGATTTGCCTATATGCAAGTATATACAGTAACTTCATACTTGAAATGTCTGTGAAGAAAGCAAAATAAACCCACAATGCTATAAGGTGTCTGGAGAACACAGTGGAACAGAGCTTACGAGTAGGGAGAGGTGGGAAGGTTTTTCACTGTAACTTCAGGGGACACCAAGCCCATTTTGGCATGTCCTTTCAGCAAGGAAGGGAGGGAAAAAAGGAGTTTCATCTTTCTGCTCTCCCTACCTTTGGCCAATAGGTTGGAACAAAAAGAATAGGATGCCCTCTGCCAATGCTGGCATGACGCTGGAGAATAAAAAAGAAAGTTCATAGAAGGGTGTGTGTGGTGGCAGTGGTGCTGGTGGACTGTTTCAATGCCTCCTTGCACATGTGGAAATGGGAGGAGGGTGTATGAACCCTTGGGAAATACATATGTATATTTACTATTGAATGTACAGAGGAAGTACATAGCTCGTCTTCCTGGGAAGGGGTGTGCTTGAATAAATGCCAGAGAGCACAGAAACTTGTGCTGAGGGCTGAAGAGAAGATGTGCAAAGTTGAGATGTGTGTGTACATGTGTGCGTGCCTCTGTGTGCAAGAGAGAGATACTAGCACAGGTGCAAAGCTGGAATAGCCTAGGGTTTCTGATCCCTGCAGTTGTAGTGACAGCTTTCCTGGTGCACTTAGTATCAGTAAGAGTGTTTTTTCTTTCCATTGTATCATTCTAGATGCAAGTTAAACTCTAAAGGAAAAGGAGCAATGATAGGAGTGAGAAGCTGAACACCCCTTTCATATGTCATCTTTCTCCTGAGGTAGGAACGTGGACTGACCTCTTCCATACTGAGAGATATGGCAAAGTCTCTACTGCTTATCCTGGGTCTGTCCCAGTGTGTCAATCACCATTGCTCATCAGGGAAGGGTTGAGAGAGTCCTGTGCTGAGAGCATGGGTCATGGCTGGGGATTGACTCTGAAGGGAGATGACAGCCCTGTCTTTATGAGCTACATTTCTTGGAGCTGAAAGCCACCTCTCTCACATTCCACACCATGGTTGATTTTATCTTATCTTTCTCTTTTTAAGGCAAGAGAAGGCTTTTTATTTATTTACCTATTTAATTTATTTATTTTCTAAGATGGGGTTGGGAAGGGTGAGATTTACCTGTAAAGTCAGAGTGTGAGGAGAGGGTGGGCAGGGTTGGTGAGGGGAATATTTTCTTATATTTCACTGCGGAAATTAAGGAGGGAAGAGGGGGAGAGTCTTTGTAATGCCACCCCTTAGTCTTTAGGGTAAGGGAACTTCTTACTCTTTCCCTCTTCTCTCATTACAAGGACAAATAGGAAAAGAAAAAAGAAAAAAAAAAAAGAAACCAAACAAATTAACAGAGCGATCTGCAATCCAGAACACATGGCAGCTTGTCAGACACCTCTGACAGTGGCCATCAAGAAGGCGTTCCTTTAATTTGTAAATATTTCTTTTTTATTGCGTTTTTGTATAAATTGGTGTTTCTCTTCTCGTGAATATTCAGGTTGTGGGGTGGGAGGGAGGGGAAGTTTGTTTCTGTTCTGTTTGTTTTCTATGACTTTTCAGGATGCGTTTTTGGAAGCGGTTTACGCAGGTCGAGGCCGTATGAATGAAAAAAAAAAGAGAGAGAGAGAGAGAAACACATGTATGTTGTGTTCCCCTGAGGCCCCCTGTATTGCCCTGTCACCTTTATCTTCATGAATGGAAGACGCCGGAACGTCACTTCAAGCCTTGCCAGCAGGGTTTCATGTTTTGATGGGAACACCCCCAATTCCTTTTTGCATATAAACTCTCTGTACCAGCATCTCTCTGTGGAGTTCGGGCCTCAAGGCACTACACTGTCTTGATAGTAGTGGGGTGAACCATCAAGTTGGCCGCTCAGGTTGGACCATCACTTTGACATTAAGAGACTTCTCCAATGCTACTTTGGTTTAGACATCTTGGACCTGGGAAAGCTTGTGATAATTTCTGGTATTTCCTAAGGGCTTGGGGTGGGGGAGCTTGACAGCTGACGAGGGCAGCTAATCTCTTTGGTGGTTATCTCAGTACTTTCTGTCCCTCCCCACCTGGAACACGGAAACCTGGAGGGTGGCTCTGCAGGGAAATTAAGCTGAAAACAAACCAAAAAGAAGTTAATGGAACTTTTTTCAAATCTCTTCTTAAAGGTTCTGATTTTTGTGTTCCGGGTTGAAAGTTGGTTCGTATTTTCTTCAAACTGATCTGTCCCTTGTTCCACTGATTGGCAAATGATAGTTTGCCAAAATCATTATCTAGTATTGATACTGTTGTAGCACTGTTAACACTCCGAGTGCTCTGCAAATATTAACTGTGCCACAAACCACTCAAATGAATGCTCTAGGGCAACCAGAAAAGAAGAACTGGAAATTGTGGACTGAACCCCTGGTCTAACCACAGGAGTCTGGTATTCTGCCTTCTCCCATAATAGATTAGGCCATGTGTCCCATCAGGTTAATCCTTTCTCCTATAAGCGATCTTTTCTGGTTGCTTTGTTTGTTTTAGTTCTGACAGGTCAACAAGTTTTGGGACAGAGATGAAGGGGAGGGGTTGGGAGGGGGGAGGGTGTAATTCATAATCCAGAAAATAAATCAATGATGTTATTAAACTCTGATTATATATTTAGAATTTTAGATTTGGTGTATTTTCATTGTAAGTATTCAAGTGAATCAAACAGGTAATATTAGCAGCAGGTGTTGTCTATACCAGAAAATCACCCATGTGCTGTTTATTACCTGTCCAGAAAAGAATGAGTGTTCATACCAGAGCCTGACAAAACTCTACATCCCCTCCCTTGTCATTTCTCTCTCTCTGTCAAAACACCAGTATTTTCTGGGGCAGTGGCTGGGAACATTTCCCCTCTCTGAAGGTTTCTGCATACAAGAATACTGAGGAAAAACCATTGTGACCTATACAGTTTGGTGACCTCTACTGAATATTTGCAGCCAGCCTCCCGGGAAAGATTAGGTGCCTTTGGCAATCTTTCTGGCATTTACTTCCTCATTTCTAGCCCCAGGCATGGCTCTCCGAGAGGTATTTTCATGAGCCATGTTCTTTTGAAGTGGTACTGGAATGTATATACTCAGCTGAAGGAGGATGTGTATGAAGGAGATGGAAGAAGTATTCAAAAAATATCAGAAATGTGCCATGCTCAGTGGAAAGCAACTGACAATTAGAACTTGCAGCCATGGATCTCCACGTCATAAACATTGTTGGAGTATTGTCGGAGCTTTTTACTGTAGGGCAACACAACACAGGCTGGTATAGTAGTTTTCTGTCTCTCATTATGCCTCCCAGTGAGGGCAATATTAGAACTTTCAATGTCACATTCTAAGTAGGAAAGAAAAGCTGCAGTCAGGACTTGTTGTCAGTTGAGACAGTGAAGCACACCAGCCCCACCTCCTCAACAACAAAAACATCCCATTCTCTCTGAAATCCAGCACGCGTTGTCAGAACTCTCCAGGCGAGAAATCCAGTGGGTTCAAAATGCTTAGCAATATGCAAGTATGAACTTTGTCTGTAGGAAATCCATACTTCAGTTTCCAGCATATGGGGGGAGGAAAGTTCCTTTGTGATGTCCGTAAGGATTTGGTGGAGGAGTTAAGAGTTGCCAGGAGGGGCCTCTTCTTCAGGAAATGCTTGCTGACGTTGAGCTCTTCACTCCAGGAAGACACTAGCATCCATCTTGAATAATGTCCCTCTGTACATCCTAATCAGGTTTTTTTCACAGTAAAATTGCCAGCAAAAGAGAGAGGGGGAGACAAAGAATGAATATGAGGTGGTGACAGGTTAGAATGATCAGAGATACCTCAGGGATCTTTATAGGCAAGTCTTTGCTTTAGAGCTTTCTATCAAACTATGGCATATCCTCCCACCTACATTACTTATCAATAGATGGAAGGAAGCCTGGGAACACAGCCAATGGTTAGACTTCGGCCTTTCACACATCCTTCACTCCAGTCAAGCAATCTTTGATGAGCTCTTCCCATGGAGAAGGGTGGGAGATTGCACTTCCCCACGCATTTTTGGGTACCAAAAAGAAAAGGAAAAGGGAAGGGAATAAATATCAGGAGTGTTGATGAAAGGACTTTGTGTTCACTCTGCTCCCTTGCTCTAAGGAACTACACTTCACCCTTCCTTCTCAATCCAAGCTGGCAAAGGGTAGAGTCCCATTATGCTTCCTCTCTGTGGCATATGCCTGGCTCACCACGGGAGCCCCTGGGAAAAGTGCAAGAAAGGAACTGATTTGCTGGCAACAAATGGGGACAGACTCCAAGCCTCAATCCCCAACTGCACCCACACTTCCCCATAAGTGCTTCCCTGCTGCTGAACACACCTGGTGTGTCCACCTGGAACACACCTACCATGCTGCTGGATGCTGCAGGGCACACTGAGATAGTAACTAGTGGGACCCAACTGTTGTCCCCACAAGGGCTTATTTTCAATTTGCAGCCAAATAGATTTCCAAGCCATAGACCCTTGCTGCATTCACCCACCTACACTTCCCTGTGGCTTCCTCTCTCCTCCCCCATCAAAAGCAAACTGGGGTGCTGAGTGTCTCACTGGCAATATGAATACTATTGCTTCATCTTCATCACAGGCTCTCTGAACCTCCCTGGGGCTGACTGCAGACAGACCTGGGTGTCTGCCACTAGAATGGCAACACAAAAACCACTTTGCAATTGGCTTTGAGTTCTTTCTCCATCTCTTGGGCATCCACACATTCCTCACCTAGCCATGCCATTTGAGTGAATTTTGGCACCCTTCTGTCATTGCTGACAACAAAACTGACACAGCATAAATCTGCTTCTGTAGAGAAGAAGAAGAATACAGTGAAACCATATCACAGAGAGAAGGACTCATGTCTGCCAGTGCCAAGGGTATAGTCCCCTGGGTGCTGAGGTAAAGGAGAATCTCTGTGACATGTTAGTAGTAACAGATCTCTTAATCTGCTGGCCTCCTGCCATTAAAGAGCACTGGTATACACTCCCAACAGATTAGAAAAAAAATTCACACCATGAAACAGGGGTTCCTCTGGGCACGCACACACATATGAGACATACTAGGGAAGTGAAAGATACATGAACAAACCAAATACAGCAGGAAGCTGTGAGGTTTGTGTGACTACACAGACACACACACAGACACACACACACACTACTCACACATGGTACATTGCAGTACACTTAATGACTCTGTCCACAAGACATTTTTGCCAAGTAGGAACAATGTGACCTTTCCTAATGTTCTGCTAGTAGTTATTTAATTTATTTATTCACTTTGTGACTTTTACATCATCTACTTTCTTGACTGCAGCATTACTGTGTAAATATGTGTGTATATATGTACAGAAACTAGCTCAAGCAATTATATTCAGGTTGGGAAAAGGGTGGGTTTTATATCTGTACAGTATTTCCTTATTAAATAATGGCATGGGGGGGGTTGGGAAAGTTAACTTCTAAATTGTGGTTTTATTGGTCTGTGGTGTTTGAAGTTGTTTCAGTGGTTGCTTTTGCTGGTTTGGAAAGTTTATCTGGATGTTATATGTGTGTGCCAAGAAAGGGTCCCCAGACAGGGGAGGTTTGGGATTGGTGAGGGGTGGTGGGTAGCAGAGGGTGTTAATACTTTCCTGTAATAAAAGCCGTGTTGATTGCTAGGGACTGTTTGTGTGAGGCACAGGGCTGTATCCTTCCCAGTGTGTTGTTCTCTTTAATTACTTTCTCTTCCCTGGTCTCTGTTGTATTCTTCCAGCAGAGTACATTTGTTGCTGTGGATTACAGAGATCTCCCTATTAACCTTCATCTCCTGACCAACTCTTCCATCTCCCTCTTCTCCTTCCCAGTACCAGTGAGAGGGGAGGTGGCATGATCTTGGATCTTTTGTGCCCTTCTTGACCACTTTATTTTCTCTGCTCTTCTGTGTCCTCCCTCTTAGCAGAACCTCATTTTCAAGTGTTCTGATCTCTCCAACATCTTACTGGCCTTTTATCTACTTTCCCATCTTACTCACACTGATTCTTCAATTTCATCTCTGCTTTTTACCTCACAATGATTTATGCCAGTTGTTTGCCCGCTCTCCTTCTCTTATAAGCATCCTGTTGCTCTGTTGTCTTCATCAGCCTGTGCAATGCTCTGTAGAAGATGAGTGAAGGGCAGGCCTTTACATCTTCTCTCTTGGAAAATTCTAGCCATTACCAGATTTTTAGAAGATGATATTTTGTAGCTACTTTTGACTTCTCTGTCACGTTCTCTGAGGTAGTGTCCTGCTCTTGCCTACTCATGGAATAAGAAATTATCAGTATGGCAAATTTGCCTGTGCAAGTGAGCAGTGAAAATGTCTTTTCTGAGAAAGCCAGAGAAAGAACATAATTTCTGTCCTTGATGGCTGACTAGTGAGTTTAGAGTAGGGACAGATACAGTTTTTATCCACTCCAGGTTGATCCATATCAGGATCAGTAGAGTTTCTTTTCTTTTACTCTAGGTGAATAAAGCAAGGCTGTTGGAGAGAAATATGTTCTCTTTTAAAAGCACAGGGCACTTCCTTTATTGCCTAGAGGCTACTGGCTTGTAAAGAGCTACATGATGTTTTGCTGTGTTGCAAATCTGGGAGTGAATATCTGGTAGTATTTGGTCCCTTTCTGTCTGATAAGTCAATATAAGCTGGTACTTGGCACTCTCTGCCTGGGGTTTGTGGTCTGGTGTCATGGCAGTAAGGGAGGAAAATGATAGGATGGTGAATAAACCAATGCAAAACTAGTAGGGGCTCTGGGCAGATGCCAAGATACCTTCTTCTTTCCCTTTTTGACAGTTTTGTTCCTTAATGAATGTCCATCAACCCACTATCCTCAATGTCCATGTTACTGACTGTTTATCCTTGAAGACACATAGGTCTGCTGTCTACAGGCTGAGAAAGGGCCAGTCAGTCTCTTCATGTCTGTAGGGTGTTTCCAAGTGCAGTGATCCCTGAGGTTTTGAGTTGTGCTGTATGAAATCATATGGGCAGTTCAGTGAGCAATGCAAAGGGTCAGTGTGGCCAGAGGCCAGAGGCAGCAGTCTTCTCTCAGCTGCAGCTAACTCTTGCTCAACCTGCTGTTGCAGGCCTCTGTTTCTGATTTCTGTGTGAGTAAAAGCACCACAGCCATATGGGAAAGTGTGGTCATCCTTCCATGTCCTCTTGCTATGACATTGGCATTGCTGTCCCAGTATGGTCTGCAGTGGTCTGTGTATCTGTGAATGCATGGCTGCAAATACCTGCCAGTCTGGGAGGAAGTGTATGTTTGTGCATTCAAGTGATTCCTGGTAGAACTCTAAACATAAGTGGACTTGGAAACACTGGCCCATTTAGTGCCACTCCAGTGATGCAGGTAGGTATCTGCTTGGGAGTATGTCCCATAGATTAATTTATGGCCAAAATAGTGAGTTAGCTTTCTGAGCTCGTTGCTGTATTTACTTTGCTTATTCAATGTGCTGGCAACATTTGCAAGGTGTCTAGAGAGAATGCATCCTTTACATGAGACTTCTGTCTAGGCCCTTGGGCACTGGCTGCTAAGTTCCGTGTCAACAGGAGAAAGATTGTACCTGCCCCTGAACAGACAAAAATCAGTCAAGGGGATAAGATTAAAGTTTTGTGCTTTCTCACCCTCTGCTTTCCTTCCAGGCCTTGGAACCCGATTCGTCTTCACAGGCAGTTAAACTCCTGTGAAATTCAAGGAGCTTTTGGAAAAGCTACTTAAGGGTTTAGATGCCTGGAATGCCTTTTTTGGATTCTCTTCCAAGTGTGGGCCTCTTCCTGGAGTGCATTTTGCCAGGATTCATCTCCCAGGAACTCACCATACTTGAACACAGCTTAGAGGGGTTCCCTCTGCTTGGGTTCACCATGTGTGTGTGTTGCATGCCTGTTGCTACTTGTCTGTATTTTTTGCACGTGTCTACTTGTCGGGGGGCAGGGTGGGTTCATATTGGTATGTGTATTTATGCATCCTGCACACATTTTTATGTGTGTTGCCACTGTGTGCGTGCTTAGGTGTTTGTACATATGTGTTTGAGCCAAGAGAAAAGTGTTGGAAGCCTTATGTTGCTAAAACCAGGTGATGGGTATTCACAGGTAACTTGGCAACCCTGCTGTTTCTTACTTGGCAGACCCAGGCACAGCTGCTTTGTTTGAACTCCAGGGGGCCAGCTCTGAATCAGTGACAAGGCTGGGATGCAGACTCCTCCTGTAGAGGGTTTGAATACAGCATCACAAATCCATTCCATGTGTTTATTCACTTCTGTGCTAAATTCTCTCTGTCATATTTCCAAACCATTGTGCTATACTCATTACCTACTTTGGCCTTATCTGGTAGGTGAAGCAGGAAGACAATCACACACTGACTGGTAAGGTCTTTTGAGAGACATCTGGTCAATCTGATTTGTGACTGAAACAAGAGACTCCCTTGCTATTCATTTTGCTCCCTCCTAGGGCAGTGTAAGCACTGAAACTCCACTTGCAAGAAAGTACAAGCCTGTCCTTTCTTGCTCTTGTGTCAGACAGACAGAAAATAGCTGAGCTGAAGTGAATTAATCTCCCATTCCCTCTGTTTTGAAGAACTGTTGCTGCTTGGAGCTGGTTGGGGAGCTTGCAAATCCCATGCTCTGGAGGGGTTCAGTTTCTTCAGAGGGGACAGCAAAAAGATAGTGTGGGAGGGAGTGAACTTTCTGCAACAATTCTCCATCCCATTAATTTTCAGGAGAGATTGCAATACTGCTGGCATGAGAGAGGATAATCTGCAGGGAGGGCCCTAGAGTTCCAGCTGGCACAGCAGTTTGACTGGCCAAACTGCTGAACAAGACGCTGCTCTCCTCTGTCAGAAAAGACAATCAGGACCTGATGAAGAGATGCCATGATTAGTCAGACAAGGAAGGAGCAACATTTGGGGGCTAGGGCCATCATCACCTACACAATCTTAAATCTGCTTAACCAGCCTTTTAGTGCTGGTGTCACTGGGCCTCTTTGATGGTTTCTTTTTCTTTATATATATGAAATGTAACAGAATAATCTGTGGCCTCCAGTGACTCGTTCTACCAGACCATATCTGTCTACCACCTCTGCTTTCTTCCATTTCCAGTCACTCTTTCCTCCATCAAATTGTATCCTGTGCTCTGCCAGGCTTGTCTTTTTTGGAAGAGAAGATATATGTGTGAGTGCTTGTACACGTGTGTGTGTATTTTAAGTATTATTACTATTATCAACATGCTATACACCTAAAAGCTCCTAGCAAGTTGGAGCCTTCAAGAGGTGCTGTAGGAAATTACCTTCCCGCTGGACAGCAGTCAGTGTGGAGGTTAGCACACAAAGCTGCTAGCTTTGGAGGCCTCTTTGCCTATCTGGTTGCTTTTCCTATCTTTGAAACAGGTTGTCTCTCACCTGTGTTCAGAAACACAGCAAACTCCTCTTTTTAGCTTTGCATTTTCAGAATTTCTAACATGGGGGAAAAAAAGTTTGTTGTTTAGCTGTTGATTTATTTTGTATGTTTGTTCGTTTGTTTGTTTGTTTACACAATCGTTTTAGTGAGCACAGGGAGGTGTTTTCAGCAATACAACTTTTCAAGACCTCAGTTCTGTGCGGTTATTTTTTGTATGGTTCAGCTGTATTTGGGGTCTTTCCTTTCTACATGTTTTTCCTGAATGGCAAGGCTATCTTGAAACGTCTCTTTGCCAGTGACCAAAGCACCATCTGTATTTGGATGTGAGAGCTGGTATATAGTGGAGGCAGCAGCCTTTCGGGAAATAGCTTTTCACTGACTTCACTGTGGAGTCACAGAAGACAAAATATTTAATTATTGAACAGGTGGGTTTGGGAGGCTTTTTGTTGGTTTGTGGGGGTTTTTGGTTCTCCTTCTCTTTTCCTTCCTTTTTTAATTATTCTCTTTTTTTCCCTTAAAAACATTTAAACATTTCTCCAGTGAGCTTTGGCCATTGCACCAAAGGCTGCTGCAAGGCAGGGAGGCTGTCTGACCCCCAGGTCCTGCCCTCCTGAAGCCATGTGGGATTGCCCAGGTGAGGAGGGAGAAAGGCCTTTTTTGGCAGTTTCCATGACCATTCCTGGGACAAGAACCCTGTGGCTGCTAAGGGGCCTGACCCAAAGGGAGTAAGCATCCACAGAAGATCATCCTGTGGTATGTGCGGGTTTGGGGCCAGGCTGGAGAACAGGCAGAAGAAATGGCTCACTGGCCTCTGAACAGTCCTTCCCATACTGGAGCAAGAGCCAGGCACATAGATCTGCAACAGGGACAAATGAATGACCCTAAATGGGCCAGAGGGGTTCAGCCTTGCCTCTGCTGAGCTATTTGCAAGTGAGTAGGAAAGACCCTCAACTTGGACAACACCATTCAAGACTGAGCAGAGTCTCCCAAACCATGAAGTAGAGATTAAAAGTGGTGTATGGGTATCTGGCCAGCTCTCAATATCATGACACCTAAGGGAAAGCTCAAGACTTTCATCCTTTGGCACTTGGAAGTGGCTGAGAAGAGTAGTGGAGAACTGTTGTGTTGTGTAGGGTTGGGGCAGGTAGCATTTCCTGACCTGGCACAGGTCAGCTTCAGCTGTATTTGCTTTCTAACTAATGTATATTTACTTTGGAGAGCACATTTGATAAGCTCAGTCTATCAACCAAAAGAAAAAGAAATACTCACCTCTAGTCTAAGTCTTCTACTGCCCAACACTGCTACCTCCTCTTCTCTTGAGCTGTTGGTATCTTGCAGTGAACCCAGCCACCCATCAGGCTATTGAACACAGCAGATATATCCTATCCACTTCTGAGACCATCTTTGCTTAAATTTTTCTTTCTCTTCATACCCTTTATGCATGCACGTCTGTGCACATATGTACACACACACACATGACCACTTCCAGCCACTCCACTGGTGAAAATCAGAGCCACAGAGACATGAGTGCCAAATGACTTTTTATTTCTCAATGATATAAAAAGTTTTGTTATTTTTCTTTTTTTTTTTCATATGCAAATGTAAAAGGGAATCGACAGTGAATTGGTGGTGGTGAGAGGAAATGGGATGTTTTGTAACCCTAGCTGCAGTAAAAAAAAAAGAAAATAAAAATACATTAAAAATATTTAAAAAATGAAAAAGGGAAAAAAAACTTGAACTATTTTGGAAATATTGTGAATAATTTTTGATATAAAAACTAATTTTTATGTAGCATGAAAACCACCAAAATAAAATGATAAAGAATAAAAGCTGTGCAGAGGGTGTTTTTGTTTAGTTTCTGAGAGGAAAGAAGGAAGAGAGAAGCAGTGGTGTATGAGAGAGGGATGTTACTCAGTACATAATATTTTTATTCAATCTTGGTAACTGGAATCTTATG
>VYZS01039763.1:1783-26243 GCA_013400695.1 Neodrepanis coruscans | reverse complement strand
GGGGGGGGGGGGGGGGTGGTGGCCAGGCTGGCCCGGCGCCGCGCAAGTGACAACGGGTGTTGGAGCCCTCGNGGAAAAGGGATGGGCGGCCGCGGTTTTTCTAATTGTCCCCATGCCTTTTCAGGAGCCCAGCAGAAACCTAGCACTACCCTAGAGTTCTCCTAATCGGCCCCGGGACCCGGAAGAGCTGAGGTCGCAGTTCTTTTCTAATTATCCCGGTGCCTCTTCAGGAGCCCCGACAGAAAACCCGGCACTACCCTAGAGCTTTTTCCCATCCAGACACGGGGTCTGGGAGAGCTTAATTTGTCTGTCTTTGCACTTTATTGTGGGTATTCTGTGGTTAAAATAAACCTTGTTATTTGTTTGTTTTCTTTTTTTGGGTGTGTGTGGCTTCTCTCGGACCTCTCTTGTCAGTACCACACTTCCTAGTGGTAAAACCACGACAGGGGGGGCTGCCTGGGGATAGGGAGTAAAACTATTTACAAGCTAAACTCTGCAAGGTGGCTGCCAGTGTAGAGGGGTCAGTGAAAGTTGCAGAGGTGGATGTTCCCCTTCGCAAGGTCTGAAGGAGAGATGGAGTGACTGGGGCATTGAGGAATAGGACAAAGTGTGCCTTGCATGCTCAGGAATCTCATGGGAGGTACATACACTGCAGCCCACAATACACTTGTTGACCATCAGGGCCTCATCACATATCTTAAACTGAGTGTAGTGCTGGCCCTACAGTCTTCAGCTATACCTCAGGCTTTCCATGACTGATGTGAGCTTTGCACCCTCTGTATTTTGGGGCCTGAATGGCTCAACTGGAAGGCGGCTGACAAAAAAAAGGAGCAAACAAAGAAACCATTGTGTACCCTGAGACAGGGCCATGATTCAGAGACCTATGCACCATCTTCAACACCTGCTCAAGGGGTGCAGGCAGCTGTGTCACTGTGGTGCAGTCCAGCACCAGGTGTCAGGGACATGGGTGCCCATTCTCTCCATGTCAGGACACATACTCAGTGGTAGCGCCGGCATCAGTGATAACCATAGGGAGGCAAGCTGAAAGGCCAGTTCTAGGAAGATGCATCAGTGCAGCACAAGACTGCACAGTCCTTGGATATTTGGGTTACTGCATTTTTAAAAAAATAATATCCTGGACTCTTCAAAGGTTTTCACGGTAGAGAATACGGTAGCCCTTTTATTTTTTTAATATGTGTCTTGTTATATATTTGTATATATTTATATATTTGTGTCTTTCTCTGAGTTACAGGATTTAGCATCCTGCAGTCTAGCCCTGAGCTGTCTTCCTGGGCTCTTGAATTTTAATGTAAAATAAAATAATCCTGTGGAACTACTGCCAGGAATAACACATTGAGTCACTGTTAATATGGATGGCAGGGCTCCTTCTCCTCTCCACCTCCAAACACATCAGCAGAAGAATGGAACAAGCCACATTCCTGAGGCCAGGCCCTTCAACTTTACAAGTGGCCATGGAGGGACAGAGACCCTGCTACTGGGTAGTGGGCATGGCATGAGACCTGGATGCAGAATCCTACTAACTCCTGAAGCCCACGCAGCTCCGACAGACATCTTTGTCACCCTATGAGCTGATGCTGGACTCCTAAAGGCATCAATAAATCTGGGGAGTCTCAGTGGAACCTGTTCAAAAGGATTCAAAGGGGTAATTCAAAAATTACACTAGGAGCAAATTCAAAAATTAAAACAAAGGGTCTAAAGTGCCAAGAAGCTATGGCAGCAGCTCAGCAGGGGTTGGTCTGGATTCCCATCTGGAGATTGGCCTAGAGATACTCTTTTGCAGCTATCATAAGATGGTTCTGGCCTTTTGACTTAGTATAGATTTTTTGTCTTTAGCATTTAGGTAACCGTCTCAGTTTTCAAATGTCAGCTCTGACACCGGTATTATGCTCAGTGAGAAAGAGTTTCAGTTTATCTTGTGTGGAGGCAAGATATTCAGAAAGCAATAATGCCTGGGTTCAGAGAAATGTCCCATCTGTGACAAGTTTAGACGTGCCTTTAACAATTTAGTGTTCCTGTGTTGGGCTGTACGTGTGTGCACTGCTTGCATTTCTGCCTCTCAGATGCCTGGGAAAACTCATCTGGCAGTGTGATATATCATACATTGCTTTCATGCAGAAAGGTTGCTTTATTTGACTAAGGGCAGATATTAATGTGCATTAGAGATACTACAGCATCTTCTGTTACTGCTGATTGCTGGGCTGTAATAACTGATTTTGTGAATGTTAATAACTCATCACAGATGGGAGTTAAAACATCTCAGTTATTATCACCATGAAGTTGCATCTGCACAGCTTTTTCACTGGCCAGAGAAGCTCAATACAGCTAGATTTTTGGGCTGTTGCTCCAGTGCCACCAGATGTAACCGCATTTCCACTAGGGTTAGCAGAACAGGTAGCTTGCAAAAGAACCTTGATTTAAAAGCAATGGGTAGCCTTACTGGCTGGACTTTTGCAGAGCAATCTGCTGCAGTCACTTGGATCCACCTCATTGCATGCCTTAATTGCATTGAAAACTGTGCTCTTTGTTGCAATCACATGGCTCCCATCACAGCCTGTCTAAAAGACCTTCAGCTAATGTTTATCAGTCTGCCTGTCTTCCCACCTGTGTGTGAGCCCATCCAGCTGCAGCATCCCTCTGACACATAACAGATAGGGAGATAAAATCCCTCTGAAAAATACAATTAACTGGTCAAAACCAAGAGAACTTTACTGCCTGGAAGCACTAAAACTAAATCAATGGAAGTCCTAATGTTTCACATGAGCTATTTTGCCTCGGAAGGCTGTGGGCCATGCAGGAAGATCATTAACATTCTTGGGTGACAAGTCTGGAAATGCAGAATTGACAAATTCCAGCCTCAAGCCTTGGTTTTGTATCCCAACAGTTAGTATTCAGTTGGGAGTGACAAGGAGCAGGGTCTTTAAGTTTTGGGATATAACCCCCTCTATGGAAAGTCAGGGCTCCCAATGGCTCCCACTTGTAAGCCTGAGCAGTATCTGAGCATCTATAGTACATGGATCATCCACACAGACACAATTCTGGAGCCAGAGGGAAGCAAGGACCACCTTGTGTCAGAGGCAGTGAGTGGTAGCTCTTGAGGATGTTTTCTGAAAGCACCATCCCCAGGTGTGATGCAACTCTGCAGTGAGAACAGGAAAATCTCCTCCCTCTACCCCAAGAGTCCCTGGGTGAGTGCAGGGCTGGGGATGCTACAGCTCCTGTAAGTTGTTTGGAAAAGATGGTGTGGCACAGAGCAGCCTGGTGGCAAAGCAGTGATATCAAGTCCCTCCAGCTGGTCACTGAAACACTGCTGACACCTGTTTAAAAGGTGGAGTTTAAAGGAGCCAGATAAACACAGCAGGATCCCTAAGGGAATTCCTAGGAAAAAATATGGAGAAGAAGATTGGAAGAGGCAAGAACGGATGGAGAGGGAAAGTAAGAGAGGGAGGAGAGAACAAAACATGATAAAAACAAGAGGGAAAGGGAAGAAACAGAGGTAGGAGAAGGAAATTAAGGGAGACAGAAGTTTGTTTGCACTTTGGATTGCTTTTCTTTTCCCCCTTACTGGGCTTGATAAAACCTCTTTTTAAAGTTGCCCTTCTCCCAGCAGTGAGGTGCCAAAGAGGTGAGATTATGGGAAAGTGAGATATGTCCATGTGACCTGTGGGCATTTTACACCTGTCCTTCGCTCCTTCTCGTCTTGTAAGGAGAAAGAAAAATTCCCAAGAAAAATTCATGACCAGAGCTGGAGTGACTTGTGTGCACCCCCAGCATCACACCGTGCTTGGCTGACTCTCATACTGGTCATGATTCCTCCACCTTTCTTCTCATTGGTTTCATGATCACCCTTGTTGGGCATTTCTGAGAGTGGAGAGGATCAGAAACGTGCAGCAGATCGAGGCTAGTGTGAGAGATGCTGAGCCTGGACATGTTTTTTGACAAATCTTCCATCCTATCTCTGGGCTGAGGACTGCTGAGGTGGTGTTGAGGATGCAGGGCTCCTCTGGACTGTCACAAGTTGGTTTCCCAGTTTGTTTTTCTCATCAGCAGAGAATCTGGATGCCTCTACAGAACTTACTCAGTTCTTTTGCCTGATAAAATTTGTGTCTGAAATTAGACTGATGGGAGTGTTTGACTGACATTGTGGAAGACTCACATTTCCCTTTCACCACCCCTCCAGATAAAAGTTCCAGCTGCAGGAGAGCAAAGATGGCATGTGCACCTCTTCTGGCTGACCATTTCCAGGAGCAGGAAGGATGTTCATTCTCCCTTGTAGAGCCTTCTCTATTTGCTTTCTGGGCTGTTCATTCTCTCTGGTAGAGCCTTCTCTATTTGCTTTCTCGGCTAGGGCTGCCAGCAAAAAGGGAAATTGGAATCAGTTTTCGGATGCCCATAATAAGTCACAGCGCCAACAGGAACATGAGAAATGGCCATCACATTTCTTACTGGGCACTACAGTGGCATTTTGTCACTAACTGCAAGAACTGCATGTGAAAGGCTCCCAAGCCTCATCACCCCAGTCTAACACTTTGACCAAAAGGAGAAATAACTGAACTTCAGCTAAACAGAAATCTAGCTCTGTACTGTGGCTCTTTCTTCCTCCAACCACTCACACTGGTAGGTTTCCAGCCAAGATACAGAGCTCATAAATTACTGAGATATCAACAAATGACTCAATGATTTTAGAGTGACTAAAGTGAAACATATCTTATTTATGTTAATGAAAATGACTGACATTCCCAGGGCCTGTTATCTTGAAGAATCACTAACTGCTTTGCAGACTACATACACAGCAATTATTCAGCCACAGTTGAAACGCAGTTACCTCTGGGGTGGCTTGTGACAGATGCTCAATAATGTCTGGAAACCCAGCAATGACATGTACAGAAGTAGGCAAAAACAACACTTTGTATGGAAACTAGTAGGGAGAATTTGAGGTAGCTAGTATGTGACAACAAACTGGGATCTGATATTCTAACCCTCTTTTTGAGCAGCGCTTGACACTGAAATCCCAGGACTGCTGCTAGGAAGTTGGGGAGTGCACTCCATCACCACTGGGGGTCTTGTGAGGATATTGCATGCTTACTTTATGCATGTCATTATGGCAGCTTAGCATTCAAATGAGACTGAATAAATGCATTTGCTCATGTAAAATTCTTGGTTTGTACAGGAACATGGCAATTGCAAATGCGGTTTCAGAACTTGCCATGCAGGAAAGCATGTGCCTCTGGGCTCTGCTTCTGTAAACCTGAATGAACTGTCATGAGGAGGACTTGGTTTTCCATGTCACTCAAAGCCAAGTGTGTTGCATATCTTCCCTGTCTGTTGTTACGCGGAACTGTGAAAAAAGCAACAAAAATGAAAAGATTTATTAAGTAATTAAGAGAGACGTTTATTGGTTTGCTTTCAAGGCACTTCTGTGAATGCCACCTTAGTAAAGCTGTAGATTATTGTAAGGTTAAACAAAGAACGTTCGTGGCCTTGAATCGCAGTGCAGGTGTTGGGCGGAGTGGGGGACGGGGCGGAGAGAAGATGGGGGAGGGTTGCAGGGGTGAACAGACTTCTCAGTTTTGCATTCCTGCCATATAAGACCATGCAGAGCTCTTCATATGAGGTCAGTCACACCTCTAATTATGAAGGAAAGGGAGCTTTAGAGTTTCAGGAGGTGTAAATTACTGTAGCACTGTTCAAGTAAAGGCAAATTGACCATTTTACACCAGCAGAGCATGGCTGGGGGATGCATGTGTTGAAGGAGCAGAACCTGGACACCAATCTAAGGTCTTCATGTATAAATGGGAATTCATGGAGGGAGGCAAAAGGATCTCCTCTGTGCCTGTTAATGGAGACTGCAATGCACAGATCACTGCGGCTGTGTTTGACACCATAACAGACAATTGGCACAACTCACTTTCCCCATATACAGACTTATCTTCTCCAGTTATGCCCCAGAGTGCCAGGACAAACTCCTTCTGGAGGAGGCAAGAGACTAGACCACCTTGTCCTCCCCAGAAAAAATGGATGAGAAAAACAGCTGTGCGTATTTTTTTGTCTTTTTGAATCTGAAAGCAAAGAAATGGCTGTTCCCACAACATGCTGAATCAAGGGAAAGGCTATCAGTGTTCATCTAGGCACCTTCCCAAGGAGAAAGATGCGACATTTTCCCTGAAACGACTCACTAACTGCCACACACACTCTGGATATTTACTGTTGCTTTAAAGCAAGCTCCCTCCTTTTTGTATGTTAATGCCTTTTGCTCAGCTGATACTCCGTGGAGCATGCAGTACAATCTGAAGGGTGCAGACCATTATTCAAATAATAGGGGGGGGTGGGGGAGGTGTGTAATATACATGCTCGTGTTTCCTAGATCCACATTGTGTGCTTGGCCAGTCCCTGACCCATTTCCCCCTCCTTGGCACACAGATATCGCTGTGTAGTTACAGATTCTCTGGCATGGCTGCGCTATGTTCACACCCTGCCTGCAGAGCAAGTTCAGAGGGGTCTGTGATGCAGAAATGGCAGAGCTATAACACAGGAGAGGGAAAAGGAGAGAAAAGGAGAGGAAAGCTGCGGGAGATGCCATGCCACCCCGGCTGCCGTCAGCTGCTTCTTGATTTGCAGCCCAGCCAATGCAGAGGCTTCACTTTCCAGAGGTTTTATCGCCTTTAGTCTACTTGAAAGAATTGTAGAGGAGACAACTGGGCACTGCTAATAATTAAGACAGCCAAATGAAGGTAGAGACAAGAGGCAGGGGAGCAGCGGGAGAGAAATGTCAATTCAAAGAGAGTGTCAAGGATCTTAGGCAGACTGTCTTGCCTCATCATTCCATGAGAGTTGACATGCTGTCTGTCCCCGAGTCAAAGCTGGACTTAAGGTCTGCAGGTATTGTGGTGGGAAAACAAGTGCTTGCCTAATTTTTGGCTGTGCAAGTGTCCTGGAATCCCTCCCTCCCCACCCCAGATGAGACCACTGTCAGCCTGACAGCCTAAGAGCTGGGGGTAGCATCCTGGCTGCATCATGTTTCCCCATCTTCAGGTGAGATAGCACTGAAATTTTAATGCACAGGAATCTTGACATCTGAAAAGCACCCTGAAACTCAGGCTGTGAAGGGTCAAATACAGCCATTGCACACATATGCCCCAGTTTAAAGAGAAATGCAGTAAGTGAGGTGGGCTGGGTGCTGTGGACGCTAAAGATCAAATTACCTAATGATGGGGGTGAACGAGATAAGAATGGAGATAACAATTATGGTTCTATAAACCTCAGTAAATGTCGGCTCATGAATTAGGTGAAATTCTGCCTCACTCCTTCCTAGGGATGCCTTCACCTTTCCCCATGCCAGGTGGAGGACTGACGCACGTACTGTTCCCTGAGGGCTGCAGTTTCTAGATAAGACCTGTCTTGGAGATAATAAAAAAATATCAAAAAAGAACCATCTCCTTTTGGCCAAAGGATAAAGGATTGCTTTCAGTAACAGTGCTTTCATACTTATTTATTTCTGGTTTATATTATTGTTCAGGAAAACAAAATTGGAATGTGAACACTGGTTCCAGTGCCACTTGCCTTTGAAAGGGAAGGACTGGACATGGTCTTCTTGCTCTGCTCTCAGGAATCCTCTTCTCTGCTCCTTTCCCCTAAGTCAGCAGTATACTCTTTGCTGGCTTCTGAGGGAGTCATGAGAATGATCCTCCTCAGCCAGAGACTGTTTATCTTCTTCAAATTAGAGGCAATGTTCCTACTGCCATGTACTTTATAGGAGCCAGGCAAGTATTGCTAGATTGTCCCTGCTGGGCTGTAAGTTCTGTGTTTTCTGCAACACCTGAAGGTGTCCAGCCAGGGGGAGGCCTTCCTTTGCATCTCTTGTTCACACTTGGGATTTAGGTCCGCAAGCTTTTCCTGCTGTTTAGACATTAACTCACTGAAAAACCTGGAGAAGGCAGCGAGGTAGGTGGTACAGGGAAGGAATTTGTGCTAGAGTCAGAGGATAATATATATTTTAAGACTGCAGGGAAGCTGTAGGATATATGACCTTTAGTAATGTCCCTGCTTTCAGGCTCCTTTCCTCCCCATTGAGAGCCTCTTTCAACTCTTCCCCAGGGGATTTCAAGTGTTGCCATTATATATAATTGCACAAAAAAGGAGAACGCTCTGGCCCATGAAAGGAATAAGAGGAATAAACTAATTAATTCCAGGCCACAGAAGTGGAAAAGAAAGCAAATACTTGGCAATTAATCAGGGGCAGCTGAGCCCTTCTCTCCTATCAGATATGATGAGAAGTGCTAACTGCAGAAGATAAGCCACACAGTGGGATGCACAAAACTGCCTTCTGAACTGGAGACAAAAATAATGCATTCAGCTGCCAGTACACATAAAAGGAGAGGGAGGGAGCAGTGGGCACCTTCCATCACCACAAGTCGTAGTGTGGGAGCAGCACATTGTAAGTGGTCTGGGATGCCCAAAAGGATTTGAGAAGGGCTGTGGAACCAAGGTAGTAGTCATCTGGATGGGGCATTTGACTGTGAAATAGTCCACCTCTCCATGCGTCACTCCTCTCATCTATGAAACGGAATTTACAGTTCTTTCCCTGGGCTAGCTGTGGCCAGGGAGTGTACAATGCTGAGCAGAGGTCATGAGAACCCTCATAAACCCTCCAGTACATATTGCTTCAGTAAATCTCTGCAAGGCCAGCAGAGATGCTGTGGCACTTGGGGCAGGTAGTGTGGCAGTGGGTTTAGTAGAGTAACTTGAGGCATGCAGCACTGAGTTAGCTGCAGTTGCTTGTGTTCGGCTTCACTGCATTTGGCTTTCAAAGGGTATTTTCCAGGGTCTTTAATCACTTTAAAATGAAGACAGTTATTGTAGATGGCAGTGAGATTTAGAGGTGCCAGTGCAGCACTAATTTCAAGGAATTGATAGCATTAGAGCTTGGGAAATTCTTGTTGTGCTCCTCTCTGCATCAGGAGAGGTTTTCATATCTTCATATTTCCCATCCCTGGAAGTGTTCAAGGACAGGCTGGATGGGACTTTGAGCAATCTAGTCTAGTGGAAGGTGTCCCTGCCCATGGCAGTGGGATGGAACTAGATGATCTTTAAGACAACTCTTCCAACAAAAACCATTCTATGATTCTATGACCTGGGAAAAAACAGGTTGGTTTAGTGAGTTGAAGTCTGCAAAAAGACCCTTAGCACCTGACCCCTTCTCACTTGTGCCTTTCATCGCTCATCACTATCAACTTGCCTGACCCTGAGCACTCTGCCCCTAATGGAGAACATAGGGGTTGCTTTCTCAGACGCAGGGGTTGATAAAGCATTTGAAAAAGGATCAGTAGCTCTTTTGGATAAGGGCTGTGGTCTGAGACCTTTGTATGCAGGGATGCTAGAGGACTTGTAGCTCCACTTCTTCCTATCTGAATGCCAAATGCTCAGGAACAGCCACAGCACTTCACTTGGAGGTCTGTGTGCAATCCTCACCTCTTTTATGTTCCTCACAGCACTCAGATTCCAATTACATACAGAGATAAACAGGCATCATTGCTTTGCTCTTCAGAGGAAGCAAAGAAAAGTAAAGCTCCCTAAATGTTATGGGTTGTTGTTGGTTTTCTTCTTCCAAGTGTTGCAGATCCCCTGGGGGCAAGTCTTTTACATCAGATCCGGAGGGGATTGATTACTGTTATGCACGCTTTATTCCTGCCAGTGCTTATGAAATTTGGACACGTGCAGTGACGCCTGGGATGGCAGAAGGCACTGTGGAAAACTACATGTATAAACCCCCTTGATGGGAGTGTAAATATGGAATAACTCCCTTTTAGCTTTGCTAGCCACAGATTTACATCTGTGCTAACAGTAGCTTGGCCCTCCCCTATAATTCAAGCATAAATTCTGTGTAAATAAGCCTCCTACTTGGGCAGCATGTCCTTGCCTCTTTCTTGGGGAATTAGGAGGGTCGGTGCTGCTCAGGGCAGCTCTCCTGCCCTGCTTTTGTCTGTGCCCATGCGCAGAATCAAACATGATCTGGCAGCAGCTGCAGCAGCCCTTGTATTTTGCTGTCCCATCCCTCCTAGGATTTCAACACATTTGCATTCTTTCTGCTGAAGAGGTACTGCAGGCTTCTCCTCCAACAAACCTTCATTTAGGGGAGCAGAATTCATCAATATTTCATGCTGAAGGGGGAGAGGAATATATATATGTGTATAGATACTCTTAGAGAAGGAAAAGGTGAAAAGAAGCAGATAAAGCTGAGCAAGGAAGGAGTCAGGGTTAAGGGATCCAATCCTTCATTTATTTGACCTCTCTTGGGTTATACATAATCCTACAGATGGAAAAATCTGTGTGGCACTGAAGAATCCCTTTGTAATCATTGTTTTATTTGTAGACATCAGTACTGGCAATAGTTTCATGATAGCCAGGCAGAGACTGGAAGGGAGAGGGAGAGACAGAACAAATGACATGAAGAGAACAAGAAACGATATGAGTGAGTAAAGCACGTGTGCACATGGACTGGGCGATTTTCAGCAGCAAGACTTCTGCTAAAGCCCTGCAGCCCTTACTCAGCATAATGTGGCTAGTCGAGTGAATACGATGCTTTTAAAAGTCTCTGGCATCTCTTTTATTAAAAGCTTGACCGTGAGGCTGGGTTATAAATAATTTGATATTAAACACACACGTCAAAGAAAAGGGTGGTAAGGGAGGAAGATTGTTTTCAAGCCACAGAATAATTATTTGTGTGTATAATTTTAGCTCCAAGCTTCTTGGGGGATGAAGAGGCAGCACAGGGTGAGGGAATGGTGAAGAGTAATGGTTTCAATATCAGGCAAGGTTGTGTTGGTGCTGGCTGCAGCACAAGGTAGAGCTGCCAGTTGGCTGAGGTGATCCCATTTATTGCACAGGCAGAGTCTCTGCTGCCTGGATTTTACAAAATGGCCTCAGAAATAGATGTCTGGGTTTTTACTTACTGGCACAGAACACCTGTGTGTGTTGTATATGTGTTGTCTACCCTGAATGCACACAGGGTTCACACATGGGTCTAGCTTGAACACATATACACACATGTTTATATGCTGCAGATGCTAAAGGAGACTTACAGCCAGGATTGCTGATACCCATTGGCTCCGCATTGCAAAATGGGTTTCTGTGCAGTCCAGTGTAGCATGTACATGAGGAGGGCTACTTTCTGCAGGTTGTTTTAGTTCGAGAGCCAGAGGCTGCTTCGCCCTCTCTTGTGCAGACATATTTTCTCACCCACATGCTTGTTTACAGAGATTCTTTCATGCTTGAGGCACTGGCATGTCCCCCACATGCAGTCCCATAGCATACATGTGTGTCTCACCCCCTCCTCCCATCCCCTTCCTTCCTGTTTTGGGCTCTGAGCACAGGCTCCTCTCTGTTCATGATATCCCTTGCAGCCCAAACTCCGTGTTCAATTCAGCATTGCTTCATGCCTCAGTACTGAACTTTTTCTCAACTAGGCTCAGAACAAACTCTCATGACACCAAGAGCCAGAAGCTTCAACCCTGGGGTAGAGTCCAAAACCCATACCAGCTTGGGCAGACTGTGGTTTGGGTGACTTTCCTAGGAGATGGGACCAAACTGCATCTGCTTTATACTTGATTATATTTGGGAACCATACTCCCTTGGGGTTATCAGTGGTCACTACCTTGTCTCTAACACACATGAAACGTGGGTGCATAATAGCATGGGCCTCAGAACACCTGCAACCCCAGAATGCCTGCACCTTGGGTCATACCACTCATGAGCCTCAGCTCAGACCAGTGGATCCCCATCTCTAGCTACCTCAGCTCTCTCTTTTCAGCTCTGGAGGGTTTGAAACTTTTCCTATAACTGACTCTTATTAGTAGTACTGGGGACTGGACAAACCAAGGGAAGGGCAGGTCTTGGTTTGATCTGGAGATCTCTCAGCCATGTTACTATGAAGCTCCATCCCACTGTAGCTCTGGGGTGGAACTGCTTTTCATGCAAGACTCCTTGTCTCTCACTGCATGATAGCTGAACCTTGGAGAAGGACAAGCTACAAGAGTTGAAAGTATCTTTTGGGACGTAAATTTTCTGTGTGGGACTGTGGAGAAGCAGACAGGCAGCTGGGGTGATGAGCAGTCATCAGAACCTGGCTGGAGGAAGGAGGAATCACTGTGGGATTTGCAGCAAGCCTCCACAGTACTGTGCTCCAAAAGGGTTTCCTTGCACGTGCATGCAGGGAGCCCAGCCAACTGACTGACATACAACCTGGTCCCCACAGGATGGGGTTGCTGGAGCATGGCCCACGCAAAATCTTTCCTTCTGTTGGCTCAGTGCAACATCATGCCTTCCCAGCCCTGTGTGCAGCTTCTTTCCATGGGCAGCACTCACCTGAACGCTGTCCATTGCCTCCTAGCTGTTCCCGGCAGCTGGCTGTCTTCTGCACAGCCTAAAGTGCATGGTTACCTTAGAAACTGTTTTCTCTTTTCTTCCTACTGCTGTGCTCAAGTTAAGTCGTGGGTAGTAGGAGGCATGCAGGCTTCTGCTTTCAACTGAAGAAAAGATGCAATGCTTGGCAGAATAGTCTTATCCCTCTCCACGAAGGTGCTTCTGGCTCTGCTGCTGCTGTGAAAACCCCTAGTTTTCTGCCATAGCTTGCCATAGCTTTTTCTTGTCGAGAAAGAGGAAAAGCTAAAAGTTTTTGAGGTGCTTGATACCATTATGGATGCTCTTGTTTCTAAAGAAAGTATTTCCAACCTAGGGCAGGCATTTTTAACTAAATTTGGATTAACTGAAAAGGAAAACAGACTACACTTTATGTTAAATAAACCTGACCTTCCTACTTTCTACAACATAGAAACACTTTTCTCCCTTGTCTAAGGGCTCCTGGACTTCGAGAATGTTATTGAGACTCAGATTTGCTCTTAGATGGCATTTGGAAATCTGGGGCTGGGTAAAGTAATCAGTGTTTATGACCTTGGAAGTGACAATTTTTTAAACCCTGAGGTAGTGATCAGGTAGGCATCAGATCTCTCTCTCTGAAGTAGGCTGGTGGATCTCGAGCTGCTTTCCGGGTAGGAAGAATGGAACTACATCAAACTACCACTTTATACTGGAATGCAGTCTCAGCAGATTAGGGAATGAAATCAGTGAACAGTTGATCAGTATTCCTCACTAGTGCTAAACAGAAGTCACCTTAGCCTTTTTAGAAAATTGATGAATAAGCAGAAACAGCTCAAGCCCATCTTGTGCTCTACTGACATTCTTATTCCATAATTATCCAAAGCTGAAGTTTAAGACGGATTTTTTTTTACTAACAATTTTAATTTTTTTTCACTAGGTCATTCACCCGTGGGTTTGGGAATAGGTGTCCATGGCTTTTGAGGAGCTGCAAGAAGAGTGGGGTGGTATTATTTTAGGAGCACTTCTTGATCGCCTGTGTTAGGCAAAGTGGAGGGTAGGGAGAACAGTGCTAGGGAATCGCAGAGCTGTTTGTTTGTTGCAGGTTGGGATTTTATGTTTGCTTTGTGGGTGTTTCCCCCCTCCTCAGCTCCCTTGAGCAGATTTCAGCTTCTCCATTTTAGCTGCATGTGGCTTCAATTACCCTGAGCGTTTGTGTGGCTCAGTATTCAGGGAGAGGCTCTGGATCATTACTGTGAAATGTGTTTGATCTCCACTCGCCTTTCCATTTGAAATGGAAATAGCTGCTCTTGTTAGCTCCTCAGGTCCCCAAGTAATCGTCCCACCGGTTCCTCCGGCAGCTTCCCTCCCCCTCTGCCACTCGAAAGAGCTAATGATTAGCCTACTCCACCTCAGCAAGAGGCTTTTTTCCCTTCCTCCCAGTGTCGTTTTGATCCAAATTTGGTAATATTTTGTTCTTCCCGTTGCCAGTGATCCCCGTTTTTGCTCTCCTTCTGCTCCTCAGGGCTTGCTTAGCTTTGGCACCCCTTAGAGCAGAAACTCAATTTTCTCCCTTTACATTATGACTCCTCAGGACTACGTAAAGAAATAAGAGATCTCCTGGAAATTCACTCCCTCATCCTTTTACTCGTGTTCCCTTCACTGGCACAGCTGGTTGAAAGTGGGTCTTTTTGCTGGTGCCTTTTTGTCTCCCAACCAGAAATTTGTTGGCTGTCACAAATACTGTATTCCTCTAGCTCAGGAGCATGAGGAAGATGTGTTTTTGTGTTAACCTCTACCCCTCAGGCAACCTTTCAAAAGAGGCCTCCTGCTAAAACCGCAAGCCAGGGAAAGAGAAGGAGGAGAGTTTGTGGCAGCTGGGAAAGGAGAGCTTGCTTTTTCCCATCATATTTTTTTAAAAAAATTAATTGTCACAGCATTTGACAATGTCTAATGCAAAAGGGACCACAAGTTTCTCTGTTTCAGTGGGGCTCCCCAATGGGGACCCTATCCCTCTATTGTCATCTTCTTCCCATCTTCATAATCATCTTCTTGCTTTTCCCCTCTTCTTCCTTTCCTTTCCCCTCACAGCCCTCACCCATCAGACTGCTGGACCTGCTGCTCTGCAGTATCCATGGCACCCATGACATGGGAACCCATCGGCTAGGGCACAGACACACTGCAGCCTGCCTCCAGCTCCACGTTCAAGGTTTCCTTGGGCCCCACATCAGCATGGCAGAGCAGCAAAGGAGCTGCCTCAGGCTCAAGAGCAGAGAGACCCTGTCTGCTGCAACCCAGTAGCTCCATATTCACCTCCATAGAACATAATTAACGCTACTCATGGACACTCTCTTCTCTGAAACACAGAAGAAAAATGAGCTGTAGGGACGGGAGATGAGAGAGGGAAAAAATAAAATAAAAAAAAAATCTTTCCCTGTTTTTGCTTGGCAGTGTAGCAAGGCAGCAGATGGGCACCCAGCATCCTGTGGTCCTGGCAGTCACAGACCAGCCGACCCGTGCTGCATCCCCAGCACTTGTTCACAGCCAGGCAGTCAGGTCCCCTGCTTCCCCTTCGGGGCTTGGAAAGCATTCTGCTGCTCAGCGAAGCAGGTTGTGACTGATGCCTTCTTCCTGCTGGGAAGCATGCAGCATCCTCCTTCTAGTGTGGGAGACTATTGCTCCGTCTCTCTCCTCCCAAGACAGCCTTCTCTCCCCTTAAGAGAGGGGTTCCCCTTTCTCCAAAGATGGGGATGTTCGCCTGTCTTAAGTATGTGTCAGGAGCTGCATATTGGAGTGCACACAGCATTTTCTCACGTGCAATATGCTTTCCTACTCAGGGTATACACCAACTTTTCTGGCCTCTGGTTGTTGAAAATAAGGTCCATTTTGGAAAGATTGTGATCATTTTACTTCGTTTCCCATGGCTTTGGATACTTTCTCTTGGTGGTTTCCCCAAAGCAGGTGTTTCTTCCTCCAGTGGCAGCAGGGGGTGCTAGACCCTCCCTCTCCAGCATGCCTACGGCAGGATGACGATGACCGCCTAGATGGCTGAGGCCCAGGACATGGGGACGTGGCATTGGGAGCCTCTACAAGATGACGAAGCCAGTGAACACATCGGCTTCCCGCATGCTCGCTGTGTCACACTTGTGAGATGAATTCACGGGAGCTCGCTGTGGGCTGCCCCTCCGGTCCAAAACAAACCTCATAATTGGTGCAGTAATCCTCTGGATTTCCTCATTAGCAGCCGCTAATGGCCGTCGCGTTAGCAATGAGGGCTGCGAGCAGCACCAATTCAATTAAGCCTCTAATAAACCCATTGTAAGCGGCAATAACCGCGGAGTTCAAAGGCAGGATTACAGAAACTCTTCGCAATCGCTTGTGACAGCAGACAGGGTATGCAACTTGCTCTGATTAATTGACTGCAATGGACTGAATTACTTTCTTGGAAACCCATTGCACTGACTGGCTGGTGGGAATACTAGGAGACCTGAGGAAGACGGCAGGCGAGGCTGTGATTCCTGCATAAGCTCCACGTCCTCCTGTCCTACCTCCAAGTAAGGCAGCAACCCATTGTAGGGCTCTACTGTACCCAGAGTTCTGAACTTTGAGCCGTGAGTGCCCTCCCCTCCTTCTCAAGGCTTCAGTCTACCTTTGCTGGTGCAATGAGGCTCAGCGCTGGCTGGCAGCTCCCTCGTTACGGCTGGGCAGTCACAGATAGCAGAGGTGACTGTGGATTGTTCAAGAGCATATAATGGTTTCCTTGCGCACTTAATTTGAGATTATTTAGCAGGTGATTTCTATAGCTAATTTGTGGCCTGCCACTCATCCAGAAAGACACTGCTACGAGCAAGAATAGGCAGAAGCATCTCATTGAAACGTCTTCATCTCAATGGTTGTGAGTTTTGTTTCTTTGTTGTTTTGCTATTCCCTGGATAAAAATTGAATGAATTTTGTAAAATTCCTCTTCAGAGGATATGAGAAAAGTTAATTTTTTCCCCCCATATTTAAGTTCAGATAACACCAGAATTGCATTTGAAAATACTGGTTTTGGTTAGAGATTCTTCTGTACCACTTTTTTCACATTATTTCATGATGTGAAGATTATACATGTTGACATCATTAGAGCATAGTTAAAAGCAATAAAAAGTAACAAAACTGGAAAATTAAATAAAAAAAGAAATATGAGAACTGAAAACATGATTTTGAAATGTTTAAGTAATTGAAACATTCCCAATTCAATTCAATTTCTAATTGTTTTAATTAATTTCTTTCAGCATTTGCACTGATGAAAATGGACAGGTAGGTCACATAATAGGTCTTTGTTCTCTTGTTGGATGTGTGCAATTCCTGGAATGAAGTTTCTCAAACCTGACTACAGAGGGTCTAAAATCTCTCTTCTCATATCTCCTGTAGGACTCATTTAAATATTGCTGCTTTTGTAAACACACATCATCCATGAACTCATCTCCTTGAAACCTGATGAAAATGACCGTAGATGGGGTACTAATACGCAAAATTTTTTAATTGAAATTAATGTTTCCAGCTGATTATTTCTTGCCTTTTCTTTTTTTTTCTTCCCCCCCATGCTTCCTTTGGTTCTACGACCTTCTGGTTCTACAGCCTTCAGTCTTTGCGTCACCTTGCAGACACAACTTGCATAAACTAAGAACCAGAGCTCAGGCAAACATAGAGGGAACCCAGGGCCACATGCATCACAGAGCTCCCAGCTTTTGTCCAGGCAATCCACTGGCTGACAGCCATGTTTTCTAAACCGGAAGGTTTGATCTGATGATGCAAGGGTTTAACAGTAGGGTTTGCCCAGCCATGTCCAAACATGAGTCAGGCAGGAGCTGTCAGCAATAAAAAGTAGATGGGTTTGATCTGTAGTCAATCTTAGATGCTTCTGAATCAAATGGACATTCTCTCATTGCAAGCCAGGGTTTGCAATATCTCTGGTGGGCATGGGGTAGGAATGTATCATCATGCAGTTCTCCTTTCAGGCTCCTCACAATCCCTTCTGTGGACAATTGCTGGTACCCAGAGAGAGGTAGAAAGAGCTGTTAGCAGTTGGTGAAAACTGCTCTGGCTGGGATTTCGAGGTGATGGCTGCCTGACACCTCCTTTGTGCTCTCAAGAGAAAAAAAATCTATCTACCACTCCATCTGACTCAGCCCAAAAATAACAGCAGCCTTTTATTCTATGCCAGTACTGCCCTGGGCAGATCTTTTAACCTCCTTGTTAATGCATATAAATCTAAAAAGACTCCATAAGAAGCAGTGTAATTTTTCCATAAAAATATAGGGCCTCCACATAGCAAAAATGAAAGAAAGAAGAAGACTGAAAAGAAAGCAAGCAGGTCCAAATCCAGCAGCAGGAACCTCAGATCCACTTGACACAAAACTTAAGGACAGGTATAATTCTCCTTACTTCACTTGTGAGAAAGTGAAGCTATCTATCTCTCACACCTGCTCTCACATTTTCTTTATTTTCCCTCTAACACTCCTATCATTACTATGTTATTCTGGCTGCAACATTCTTAAAATTACACTTGTATAGATTCCAGATTTTGGGGACCCCTTTGTCAGAACAATTCCTGGGAATTTAGCTCCTATTTAATGAAATTGAGAATTGAGCAATTTGAGGATGTTGAATAAATTAACAAGATACCGAATAAATATATGTTTCTCTGTTCATAGTAGAAATCTTGTTTTTCTAGTAACTACGTCTAAGGAAATCTCTATCTAAATATGTACACTTGCACATCCATGTTCTTTTATTTTATGACAAATAAAATTCTCAAATTATGTATTGTGATCTGTGTGTGGCTCACTGGGAATGTGGACCTTAGCCTGAGTGCTTGCTAACCTTGACCTTGGGGATCTCATACATAGGCACCATTTGAATTCATCTCTCAAAATCCATTTAATTTTTTTCATCCTGAGTGTACATGTGGTTGTCAGCCATGTGCAAAAGCATGTAATACACAGGAGGGAGGGCTGCAGTGCTAAGTTCTCCTTGGATTGGAAAAGCTCACCTTGCTGTGACCACCCTAGAAAGATGCTGCATAAGTATCAGACATCAGGGCAGAACAGATCAGGGGACCAGGCAGGATGTGGACAAAACATGGGAAGGCAACTCTTTCTTAAATTATACCCTTGGAGTGCATTTCAGTTGGGACAGCAATGAATAACTCTGAGTGGTAACCTTGCCTCTGGGTGCCTGTCACCACCTCCAGTTTCTGTCTTGTCTTTTTTCCCTTTCCCTTATCCTCACTTCCTGCACCCTTTTGTTCTCTTAATTCTTGCTTATGAAGAACACCACAGCATTCATATGTAAATTGCACCTAGCGCTGCAAGGGGGAGTGTGTCTGAAGGAGAAATACATGCCATCCTCCTCCCGTTGCATTTTCTTCTCTCTGTGTACTCCTCTCCCAGTCTAGGAAAGACGACAGGGATATAACGTGAGCAGGATGGGGAGATCCCACGCATGGCCTCCTCCTGCATCTCCTTTGCACTCTGCCTCCATGCTCTCCGTTTCTGCTCTTAGCAATTAAAGCTGTCATCTCTCATCGCGCCCACAGCGTGTGGGGTAGTCGGTGCTGCAGGTACCGCCCTGCACCAGGGTCATCCCAGGTACCAGTCTTTCACAGACCAGAGCTGCAAGGCTGTCCCATTCCTTTGACACAAATGTGATGACTGTCATAGTGTAATTGTTTGTATGGGTCTAAGTCAAGCAGAAAAATCCCATATAGACATACATATGGAGTGATTTTTAATTTTTTTTTTCTCCCAGGAAAGGGATTTTCAGGAGAAGTCTCCCCCAGGGGACTGGAAACAGAATTTCTTCATGTGTAGGCAGTGTGCTGGCAGGTTTTTGTCACTTTCGTTCACTCCCTAGATAGGTTACTGGGGGCTGAGAGCTACTGCTCCTCTCTTCCCTGTCATCTCTTAGCCAGACAATCAGCTTCAAAAATCAAAGATTTTTGTCCTGCAAGTCAGTTGAGCAAAACCATGTAGTCTAGCCTGAAAAAGGAGAAGAGATATACCTGGACAGCTTTCCTATTCCACTGGGTACTGATGCATTTATTCTCGCCACACACCATAGTCTAGATTTAGCTAATTCAGCCACGACAACCCAGCTGCTTGGGACTTGCACTGTATTTTCTCACAGGCTGTGTATGACGTGTTCTCTCTGCTCTGCCCCTCCTTGCCCCTTGTTGAGGAGCAGGCTCTGAATTCCGCACAGGTTCAGGAAGGCTTCTCACCAGCTACTCACCCTTATTGTCAGTGTTGCCAAGGTTTCTGGACTGAAATATCAACACAGCTGGTTTGAGACAATCATCTTTCTGAGCACAAGAGATAGTTGTGCAATATGAATGATGTGTTGCTCTGTGAGGATGCTGGCTTCTCTAGCAAGCTGAAGCACTACAAGGGTGAGAAGTGCAGTACTGCCTGTAAGCCCTGTGTAGACCCACGGTAGCATGATGGGAAATGCTGGATATTCCCTGTGATCACCCATTCAACCACTGGTAACACTAAGATGTCTGATGTTGGCTGTTGGCAACCCTTCTGACTTTTGTCCTTGCAGTTGCTGGTCACTAACATATCTGATGGTGGGCACTAGTCCAGAGAGTCTTCAAGTTAAGGGAGACTTTGCTGTTGGGTTTACCCAGCTCTGGCTCAGAGGCATGCTGCAGGAGAGAAAGCAACACTGGATTGTCAGTGCTTTGGCTGCCTAGGTGGCTAACCCTGGTTTGTCTTTCTGGCTCCCTGCCTATGCCGACAGGGTCTGAGAAGCCACCACCCTGTGGTGAGCCTACAGGATATGGGACTGATACAAAGGGGGATGCCAGCAGAGCAGTGAAAGGGGTAGAGGGACAGGAGCAAAGGATTTCATCCTGCAGTGGGGCTGCAATCAGCTTATGCATGAGTGGATGGGAGAATGCAATGAAGTAAAGCCCTTTTATCTATGATGCATCTGAGATAGGTGAATGAGAAGGAGCAGCTTTTGAAAGGATATTTCTCTGTTGCAGGGCTGAGCACAGCTTGCATGGCTGGATGCAGGGACAGGGCAGCACTGCCTCCAGTTATACGGAGAACGAGGGATGGGAGAAGGCTTGCAGGGAGATGTGATTCTCAGCACTGTCAGGTGTATGAAATGCCCATTCATTAGGAAAGAAGCAGCAGCTTTATGCTTTTGATGTCAGCTACCGATTTACAGTGATTTATATCAACAGCTACAACCTGTATTTACATAAGATTTCTCATAGGACTGTCAGGGCTCTGTACAGGAAAAAAAAAATGGTCTTTGGCTAAAAATTGTAAAATTGTAAGCCCTGCAACCTTGGAGAGCAAGGTTCTTTACAGGACTCTGCCAAAGCCTGCTGTATCCATTTAGAAAGGTTGCTTGAAGCTTAGCCCCTCATTTCCTAACTCTGAAATGGGGACAGTAACGCTTTGCATCTTCACACAGAGAGGTGGGTGATGGAAACTTAATGAGATGTGATAAAAAAAAGCGCTTTAAGATCTTGCAATAGGAAATGCACAGATCCTAGCAATAACATCCCTTGGGTGAAAGAGCACATCAGAATCTTTAGTAATCCTGCCTTGCTCTGGGCCTGTCTCCAATGAAGAGACATACTGTCTCAGACTTGGTTAGATAGATATGCCCATGTCAGGATACATTCCTTCACTCACTGCTATTTGCATATCCTGATACTTAAGGAAGTAAAAAAGGATGTGGTGGGGTCAGATCCCCAACCACAAAGATAGGGGCTGTCAAGGACCCTGCATAACTTTGTTTTCTACCAGAAATTGATGTTCACTCCTAACAGTCCACTTTTGCCTGCAGAGTATGAATTCAACCGCTTCTGTTAGAGCCCAGCACTTAAGAGGCACTGCTGCTCCATGTGGGACCCCTCACTGACAAACCCAGTCCCTTTGCAAGTGCCAAAGAATGGGAAAGGGGCTGCGTGTGTCACAGGGAGTAAAGGTTGCTGTTTCTCAGCCAGATGGTATGTGGAAAAGGAAGGCTCTGTCCAGAGTTCACTCATGTGACTTCCAGCTGGGATTGTTTTCCATTTAAATACAGATTTGTTTGGTCTTGGTTTTACATTAGAATCTTCATTTTTTCAGTCTATGTGGACTTTCATTACATTTTCTCTCTTGTGACTTTAGGATTCATGGACAAGTCTAGGCTTTGTTGGGTTTTGGTTTTGGTTTGTTTTTCAGATGGCTTGTTTGTTTGGTTGGTTTTGGTGTGGTTTTGGTTTTTTTGTTGTGGTGGTGGCTTTTGTTTTACTGTTTTTCTTTTTCTTGAGGGTATGTTTTTGTTTTTGTTGTTGTTTTTTTAAGCCTTACTAAATAAATTACCTACGTTGGAACATTAAACATGATTTAGTAAAACAGAATGAAGAGAAGATTGGTTTTTTGTTTTGTTTTTTTTTTTGCTCCCAACAGCCACAGTTGGACTCTTGCAGTATGAGCAGGGAAAATGAGTGACTTTCTCTACTGTGCCAGGTCCGAAGAGGAATCTCTCTTCTAATTTCAGGGTTACAGTGAAAAAACGTGATCAGTAAGAACAGATTTGTCCAGCTCAGCAGATCTTCCTTTATATTAATGTCCAGATTCTGCCAGCCTGGAAGAAATTTCTTGTCTGAACCAGGCCTCTTAATTATTCCCTTTGTGCAGTTCTGGGAAAAGCATCCCAAGTTTAAGCTACTTGATGTCATTCCAGCCTGCTGCAGCTCTTACCCATGGTAGATAGTGTCTCCAGCCAAGAGAGGAGAGGCTGCTGGCTGCAGTGAGCTAACAGATACACGTGTTTTGTCCCACAGTGGACTGTGGTGAAGATACAAGAGTGTTATATGAGGCTATATTACAAAGTATTAGATAATGGTGTTTTGCTTAGCAATTCTCTACCAGGCACAGAGCTACGTGGCTCAGAGGATCATACTGGCTCTGCATCACCAGAGATGCTGAACAGACGAAAGGCCTTTAGTGCTTATCTCTTGAAATTCGCCACAAGTAGGAAAATATTGATTTGTGGTGACAAATGTAATTTCTAAATTAATTGAAGAAAGATATCATTCTGCCTCTAGCTGTTTCATTTGCATAAGAATGAGGAGATCACCTTAAAAAGAATAAAGAGACCCTTATACCCAGTGAGCTGTGAAAAAAACGCACAAATTAGCTGGAGGTGGGAGAGCTGAACAGCAATTGACAGGACAAAATCAGCTAGTCTGGATCATAGCTGTTATAGAAACAACAGGGAGGAAGGAAAATAGACTTTTTAAGACAACATGGATTTTTCTCAGGAAAATACACTCATGAAATATATCTTGCTACACTTCACTTGATTGACAAATGACCTAACAAAATATGCAGCACTATCTGCCATTAGCTAACTCTGTTCTGTTCTTGGTGTAGTATACACAGCAATTTGCTGTAACAAACTGTAACATTCCCTAGAAAAGGTGTTCCCATTTCCAGTTTCTTCTATAGGTCTATTTATTGAAATATTTATGCCCATGCAAGATACAGATTTTAAAATACCTCTGGCAAATTGCCTGCATAACTTAGTTATAGACATCTGATTTGGCAAATCTTACTCTGGGGTGTCATACATACAACTTTCTAGGCTACAGCTTTGTTTTAGCAATTCCCAGCATCAGACATGGGTAGACACAGTTCTGACCTCCATGGAATATCAACACAACCTGCAAACATCCCTGGGTGCATGTAGACACTTAGCAGCTGGGCCAGAGTGGGCAAAGCTCCCTTGCCCCCAAGTAAATCCACAACTGGCATAATTCAGGAGCAAGCTTTTCTCACTGAGCCTGTATGTTGCAGCCTCTTTCCCCAACACTTACCTTGAATAAGTACTTGAATACATGCTAAGCATGATTAGTGGATATGCTTGTCTTGTGTAAGGTCTCTCAGGAGATCTTGGAGTTGNAAACTTCGATAAAGCACTGTTCTTGGCTGCCAAACAGGCAAATTTCATAGAGATGGGGGAAGGGGAAAAAAAACAAAAAACACCATCAAATCCTTTTGGTGTAATTTTTTTTCATTGCAAATGTTTGCTCAGCTCTTCTTCTGACTATGACAAAGAGTATTTCATACTCAAATAATCCATTATACTTAATGCTGTTAACTTTTCAATACCAACTGTACAACCCACAGAGTATACAAAACCCTTTCTGGGGTTCTTTTTCATCATAGCATCAACTACAGAAGACAATTGTCCTCCTGGTGAAAGGCATTAAAATCATGTGATCATCCAAAGTCCTTCCAGCACTTTCCAGGCCATGAAAGATATAATTGATTCACAGGTGAGACAAATCCTCATTGTTTCTCCCTTTAAGTTGTTCTGCCTGGGAGTTTCTTTGTAGAAATAGTTTGGGTGGGGTTATTAACCACCTCAGAGAGATTACAGTTATAAAGGGAAGCAGTAGATGACACTTCAATTAATGTCCTTCTGAAACAATCTTCTTCTGGGTTTTATTCATTGCTGCAGTCTCCTACATCCCCATACTCTGGGGGTAACTGCTGCTTTCTGGAGATGTGCTTGGCACAAGGAGACTGCTCTGGGCTGTGCAAACAGTTGCTCAGGGCTTGGGAAGCAGAGAATAGAGGAAGGCTGTTGTTGGGCATTTGGTGGCTGGACCAACTGCTACTGGTGGCTACTGGCTGTTCTTCCCAAGCAGTCTGATTTGCTGCTGTAACTGTGTGCATCATTGCTGCCTACCCTGCTCCTGGGTTGAGGAAACAAATCTTGGCTAACAGGAATATTTGTCTAAGCCGGTTTATTCTATCAGAGCTGTGCTAGGGAGTGCCAATAATGCTGTTCTGTTGCCAGGTCTAGAGCATGGTGATTTCTTAATCTCCCTGGGCTGTACCCATAAAAGCGTGCCCAAGTACAGCCTTTGGGTGCCTGTGGGAGTCACTGTGGTTTTATTCTACCCAGGGGCACACAGATTTGTCTAGGTGAGGCTGGAGCTGCTATATGTGAGTGCCCAAGCCTTGCTGTGAGTGGCAAAACTTGCACATGAGAAACTGTGGGGGGGCGGGGG
>VYZS01039759.1:9880-23860 GCA_013400695.1 Neodrepanis coruscans | reverse complement strand
TGCATGTGGTGTGCAAAGTGAGCCATCTTAGGGAAAGTGGGAACATTGGGAGATTCACTTCAGTGGGATGCTTCTGATCAAAACTGCATTGCTACACTAAGTTGTACATTACCCTTTTTCTGGCTTGTTTATGTATATCTGTATGGAAAGGGAGGTGAATAAATACATATCTAAACACAAGAGTGAAGGCCTTTGCATTAGTCTTAACTAACCTATTTAAAGTGCCTGTATGTCTGCTGGTTTGCATACTGATAATATGTAAGCGTTTACCTACCTGATTAGAAAAAAAATTTGGCCTTGTGTCATCTAATGGAACATAAAATGGCCTTTTTATTGTTCCAGGGTGTTTTCTGGGGACACTTTTGGTTCAGAATTCAGTCGGCATACCGTGATGTATATTGGAAATCTTCAATTGGTGTTTATTTTGTCTCATGTCATTGTGGGAAATAAAACCTAATAACACAACCATACAATAAATCTGGGGCTTATATTTTCAAAGATGACCATTTTATTGCTGTCTTAAAACAACTCTACTACCTGTGAAGAAGTCTCATTCAGTTATCTAAAGCATTTGTCATTCTCTGCTTTTTAGAGAAAATGCTGTTCTGTGCCAAAACTGCTCCCTGGTTGATAGTGTATCATTCAACAATTACACCAAAGGAAGTTCTAAAACTTTTTAGCTAGTATGAATCTCCTGGATGAATTAGAGATGTTTAAAAATATTATCTTGCCAAAATTGCCCCCCAGGATATTCATTGGAAAAAATTTATCTGTGCTTCCCACACATGTTTAGCTTGATAGTAGAGGCTACTTGTTTTAACTTATTTTTACCTTTTGCTTTTCAGTTTTAAAGTTTGCAGGTATTCAGCCTGTAAGTGAATACATTCACACTGGAAGAGAGAAAGAGAAAAATCCTAAAAATCCTGAATTCACCCACTTCAGTTGTGGGGTTTTTTTTTACACAACTGCATTGTTCTCTTTAAGGCATTGAAACACAATGATGATTTTCACCAACTCCTTTTTAAAAAAAACCAAAACCCTAATTAAAAAAAACCCCAACATGCCATAAACACGAAGAATGTATTGATGTATAATGTATTGTTCATATGTATTGAACAATGGGGTCTAATTGCACAAGAACCAGATGTTCTAAACTTTTGCCTAAGTCAGTTGAAGTTAATATGGTGCAAAACATCTGGAGAACCTAATTTAGGCAGAGGGTAAAAGGTAGAGACTGTTTTGTAAATTTTCTCTTTTTGCATGTCAGAATTCTTTTCTATAGAGGACAAAAATCTTGGATTTAAAAGATATTTGTAGAAAACAGGTAGTGTATTTCGAACTACTGTGTTTTCACCAAGTGGAAAAGCTTTTATGGTCAGTGTCTCCTGGAGTCATGAGTACATACACACACATCAGTGCAGTGAAATTGGTGAGATGAGACAAGGAGAAGCATCTGCTCACAGTGTGTTCAGCTGAGAGGATTTAAGAAGCCAGTAAGCCCTGATGGGATCGTTTCACCCCACTATCAAAGCATGCTGTACAGAGTTTTGCCAGTGTGTTAAAGGTTAAGTCATAACTGCTCCTTGTTGTCCTGTGAAATTACTTCACTTTGGTTAATACATTTCTGCAGGGGGAAAAAAATAAGCCACTCTATGACACTCAAAATGCAGAAGTAGCTTAGAAAATATTTGGTCATTTGCTAAGGTTGTTGTTTCGTATTATTTGGCATGATATATTCCATTGCCCTGGTGCTTGTCTTCCGGGGGTTGTGGTGGCCCCCTCCTCCCCCCAGCCCTGCTAACATTGCCTGGTATGGCAAATGTGCTCCTGGTCACATGGCAGAGTGTGGCTGCACACTTGTGCATTCTCCTCATTGCAGGGCGGCTAGATCTGGCCCTGCCCCCCTCTCCTATCCCTCTATTTGCCTTGGAGCAATTCATTTTGCAGTTATTGAATTTCTTTGGAGAGTTATTTTCATACAGTGAGCATCACAGCACCTCTGGATCTTGATAGCGTTTCTACATAAGGAGAAAGAAGCTTTGTGTTAGTAATTACCTAACATTGTCAGGAGCTGACTGCAGGCCTCTTTCTAGTGATAACAGAATAACCACATAATGTAGCTTTATAGCACATGATTAATAGAAAATAATTACACATCCTACAAAGGGATGCAATATTTCTTATAAATTGACTACAATGGTTTCCTGTAGATTAAAGGACTCTTCATTATTTTATCAGTCCTTCTGAAGTATAGTCGCTTGCCTATGTTAGCAGTGATATTAAGAGCTGAATGCAGTGAGGGATACCAGATGGTAAACCCAGTGGTACCTGAGATCTGTGAAGCTGATGCTTGCAAATGCACTGTGCTTCCCAACTTTTATTCACATAAACCTCCTAACTGTGTTCGTATCCTTTGGCATATTAATCATTATTTCCCACAAATGTGGATTGTAGACTTTTATTCTACACATCTTAAGCAGCAGTAATAGACATGGACCTCACAATAGCAGTGTATTAATTAGATTAGATTGCTCTGAGGGAGTTTATAATTGATAACATTGATAGAAACAATACATCAATTTGGATTTTATGTGTGACTTCAAGAAGGGATGAGGGGGGCTGCTTATCTGCCTCACTGATTAAGCACTCTTTTGGTACTGAGGACAGGAAGGAGTGGTTAGGAGTTTAAAGAGAAACGTCTGTACTTTAATCAGTTTAAAAGGGAGTGCTATCTAATTATTCTAAAACCTGAGATTAAAGTTTTATGTTCTTGGTAGCCAGGTATCTGCATTGTATTTTTTTCCAGACTTGTATAGACTGCAGATAGTTTAATTGGGATTCATGTTGCTCTTGAGACCCATGCAAAGGATAGTAATGTAAAGTAAAAGCTTCTGTATTGCAATATTGTCTGTATGGTATAATGGTTGCAGTGAATCCTTAAATTAGTTTACTAGTCTGTTACATCAACATTCATTTCATCTTCTCACTTAGCTTCATGCCAGAGCAGTAAGTGGTGTATTAGTAAGTAGCAAAAACCAGAAAGTTTTTAAAACAGCAGCATGCTTTTAATTTTAATTTGAGGTATCTGAATTGTTTCTTTAAAAACAATTGTTTCTAAGTTCATGTAGTGTTGCTAAGTGGAACATTTTCAATGGATAATGTAATCCACAGGCTTTTTCTGTGCCATTTGTCATATGCAGTTTAATGACCGCTTAACTGAGCCACTTCCCTCATTTCATGTATTGTTTGTTTTTTTGGCTGATGCCTAGCAAAACTTGCTTAATCACTTATGTCAGTCACTTCGGGAATTCCATGTAGCAGCTTAAAATCTTTTATTGCTTTCTCTTGGAGAGATTTATTGCTGAAATTCCAGTAGTATACGTGAGTGCTGCTCCTTTCAGCAATTTCCCACTTCAGTCTTGAAATCCAGTTTGTGTATTTAAACAGTGTATGGTGAGATAAAGCATAGACTTTTAAACAGGCTGATCTGGAACATTATAAACCTCAGTATCAGGGTATTGTTTTGCCTTTAAGGATTTGGGGTGTAATGTGAAGCCCCATGGGAAAGGTTATGAGCGGTTCTTAACTTCTGTGGAGAGCAGTGTGCGATGAAGATCAGGTTCAGATACCTCTAGACTTTAAAGACCAGATCCATCCCCAGCACTGTTCTGCAGGGCATGGGGGAAGAAGGTAGAATTATTTTTGCAGCTTTCTCATTTGCATGTTCACATTGTAAATGAAGATCTTCCTGCTGCTTTTTATGTGGATTTCCTTTAAATCACACTTACTGCAGTATTTTATGGATAGCAGAATAGAGCCTTTTAAATCACCAATTTGCTGTTAAGAGAAGGAAGAAAATGTTTCATTTAAGCCTAGTGTTCAGCCTTCCACAATTAGAAAATATAAAGTATGTGCACGCTTGCATTTTAAAAAAAAGGGCAAAAACAAAAAGCAAGAAAAAGAAAAAAGCCAGGCCCCACATGAAAATGGGCCATCAGCAGGGTTTCATGTAGTTAAGCACAGAGAGAGCTGAGTACACTAAGCAGCTCATAGGACCCCAGAGAACTCTTGACCAGGCAAAATATGCCAGCAGCAAATCATTATAGCTCAGGCTCTAATGAAACTCCATTAACCCTTAAGCTCCACTTGAGTATTTATAACCAAAAAACTTTATCTACAGTCAAAATAATAGCTTCATCTCTGTGGGACCGGTAATTCAAAATCCTACAGCCTTTTGCTCTTCTTATCAGAAGAGCAGTGTAGCAGGAAGCAGATGTTGCTTATCAAAGATATCTGTGTATTTTGTGCTTTCTATGTTTGTTCCCAAGTAATTTCTATCTTACTAATCATTCAGTTTTGAATGGGGTCTCTGTTTTAATAATGCTTCATTTGTAACTCAATATATGTGTGTGTGCAATTTCAGCTGTTGCAATTTATTGAACCACTGTTAGGATTGATCTTAAAATATTTATCTCATAGGAAAAAATTAAGTTTGGATACCACAATACTCTTACTTGGTATTGCTTTTGGAAGATATTATTTCTTTAAACTATTATAATTCATTTTGTTTCATATTTATCTCACTAAGCCTAAACAAATTTCAAACAAAAGTACATTAGTCATCTGTCAAGCATATGAGATCTGCCATAGAATTTTCTGCAAGCCTAAAGCAATAGTACATTTTGTCTGTGGAAAGAGATTATGTATTAGATATATAGTGTTACCTTCACATTTGAGTGAAGTAGTTTTTAAAATAAGTTGATTGTAAGTTTCTTAGAGTTTAGCCCTGTGATACTGAAAAAAATCCCCATTGATTCTTATATGTCACTGTTGTGCTATTAGATTTTAGTTACAAAGATAAGGTTTTGATATTTGTGATGAATAGAGGATAAGGAGGTTGGCTGTTTTTAGTAGGTGTTAGAGAAGCGTGGCCATAATGAAGAAATTTTCCTGAGTAAAATTTAAGCTTCTGCCTTTGTCTAACTCTGCACATGAATGCCTATAACAAAAAAAAAAACAAATTAATTTTGAGTTGCAATGATTTTAGCTGTATATAAGAGAAAGCATCCATAAGGAGTTGCATACAAAACTCTATTGCATTTATATCAGACTAAAGGTTAATACTGCATATTGTTTTCAATTAGGAGTACGATAGATATGGCTGGTGGGTAGGAGAAATGAAGGGAACCATTGGCTTGGGGCCTAAAGCCTACATAATGGAGATGTATGATATTTGAGAGGCCTGGGTAAGTACATTTTAATCCAATCTTCTCTAATGGCTTATATGTTCCCTTGTTCTCTGTTTCATAAGTATGTCTTTCCTGGAACCTTTGTAGGAGTCCTGTTAACATAAAGATTATGGCAAAATATATTGAAAGTTCAATTAAAATTATTTTTTCTGTATTAAATATTAAACCACAGTGTACAAAAGATGATATATTTAATAACTATGTTCCACTTGCAGATTTTTTTTTAAATAAAATTGTTGCTGTTTCTAATTAGTTTGTTACTTTAGTAATATGTATGTATCTGTCTGTGCAGGAAACTGTGGAAGGGGGACAGATATTTAGGTTGGGTTTGATATGCATGCTTGAGGTTTTTTGGTTAAGGATGAACTTTAAACTTCCCTCTTCCTAATCAGGAGAAATCTGCACTTGAAATCAAGAGTGATGTGCAGCTGCAGTTTACAGACCCAGCCTCTGAAAGAAGAAGATTCTGCTGTACACATTTTGTGGTTTCAGTGAATGTAGTCAGATCGTTGCCTTGTGTATATTAAACATTATAAACTGTAACTGATCATTATTCTACGGAAATGTTCCTGTTAGCCACTTTTTATAGAATTGTCATGATAGGATATAAAATAGATGGTAATTAACATATGAGGCACAAGCAGCCATATAAAGCCTGTTGCTCTTTTCTTTAATATGTTAGCAGTGCTTTGTGTAGATGTAGATTTGTGTTCTTTCAAGGAATTTTGCTATCTTTTCCTGTTCCTCAGATTTAGAAAAATTAAGCTGAACTTTGAAGGTAAACTATTACTCAATTCATACATTCATTAACCTTTTAATGCTCACTGTACATCTACTGTAGTTTCATTGGAAAATCAAGGGAAATTTATGTGTAATATTGCAAGTCTTTAGGGTATTTTTTCTCAATTTTTTTTAATGTTATGCCTTACCAATGATTTATTTTTCTCATATATTTAGTATTGTACTATTAATTACTATTTTGTTGACACACAATGAAGGCTTGATTCCTTTACTAGTGTAATAATTTGGCCTGTGTGGTAATTCTGCCCTGCTACCATTCTGACTTGTAGATGGAATGCTGTGAAAATGTGTGAAAATACATTAAACCCCATGATTTTTGCTAAGTCAACATGAGCTGAATTGCACGTAAAAAGTATTTTTGTCCATAGTAGTGTGGATTGTTTTATCTGTACTTATGGATACTTTTGTGGAGTCAAATCTGGATACCTTGTTGGTATGTGGAATTTTGATAAAAGTTGTGCAACAGAGATCTTCAGCCCTACCTGGATTAGTAACAGCTACCTGCAGTCTTGGTGTCAAATCCAACGCTAAAAGCATTGCTGGAAACATAAAAGGACGCTAAAATACTTATGGACAAGGGGTTGGGCAAGTCAGAGTTAACACCTTAAATACTCTGGGTTTGGAGACGTGCTTTACCATTAGCATGCAAGATATCTTCGCACACAGTTGATTTGTGGGACCCTTAATGTGCCGAGGAGACAGGTCAGGCCAGTCTGTGAATCACTGAGCCTGTGCAGGTCCCCGTGTAGTTGCTTGTGCTGTTTACGCTTCAAGCGGGCCCTGGGAACACTGTGGGTTAAAAGGTAACGTTAGTCTGAACTCGGAATTCGGATCCTTTCAGTAAACTAAGACGTTGTGCTTTGTGTTACCTACTGTATAGCCCTTGCTGGTACACTGGATTCTAACAGGCGTCAAACAGGGTACAGAGTCTTGTTGTAATTTTTTAAAAAGAGATAGTCATTGAAATTGATTCTGTGCGTTATCAGCGACGCATTAAAATGATAGATTATAGTCTTCAGATCTCTTACTACTTTAATTTGTCAAGCGTACTGGTGGATTGTGTACAGAATGTGAAGCGTTAATAGCGGGGCTGGAAACGCTCCTTCTCCCTTGTTAACATGGCAGCGCCATAAATCTGCCCACCGAAATGGCTTTTTATTAATTACGTAATTCCGAATCCCACCACTACCACCACCTACTTCTTTTTGGAATAAACCTCTCCCCCCTCCCCCATCTCCTTGAGGCTGGATTTAGAGCAGGGCCATCGCGGGGGTGCCGCTGGCGAGCGGGGGCGGCCCCGGCCCGGCCCCTGCGCTGCGCGGCCGCGGCGCTGGGTGGCAGCAAATTTTCATGGGACGGGAGGAGGCGGAGGCGGATCCCAGTCCCGATCCCGGCCCTGTACCCTTCCCCCTCCGTGCTGTCCCGCGCCTCTTCTGCTGTTTTTCCAGGAGAGGGAGTCCTTACCCAAGTGATGAAGGGCAGGGCTGCCTAGCGCGGCCTCTCCTGGGTGGTGGCAACCAAGTGGCTTTTGTCTATAGTTCTCCTTTAGGGCTTCCTCACTCTTTAGTAGTTGGCGGGGGTGGGGGTAGAGCAGAGGGGAAGTGAACAAACTGCCTTGAAATCCAAAAGGCGAAAGATGTCCTGAAACTCATTTGAAATGACTTGGAATGATGTCTCTAATGAATGGTTTACTTTAAATCTGTGCAAGTAACATAACCTTTTTGGGGTAAGAAAATCTCTGTTAAAAACTCAGGGGAAGAAAACGCTAATCACTTTATTTTCTTTGTTCGCTTGAGTTGTGGTTGGTTTTCTGTGAGCAGTTTTCACAACAGTGAGAGATCAAATTTTATAAAAGGTGATAGTAACTCATATATTGTACAGCGTTTTACTTGAATATTTGTTCTGTTCTGGATTTGTATGATACTGCCATTAGATCTTATAATAATGTTCTACTCTGCAAATTTTTAAGGTTCAAATAAAGTTTAATTGTTTGCAAACTGTTATGATGCTAATAATTCAACAGCCTGCTGTGTTACTAATGAAATTACTTTGTTATGATTAATTTGGAAAATAGTGTGTTGATTGTAGTAATTAAGCACAACAAGGTGAAGTAAATGATTCTAATGCCATCTGGCCTCCAGACTGAATGAAGAAATGAAATGGGGCTGTCATTTGAATTTATTCAGAGAAGTAAGGGTAATACAAATGCTTTTTATAGGAGAAGCACCCGGATATAATCATACCACTCTGTAGTATTTTTTCATGTACTTCTATATACGGATAACTGGTTCACTTATTTTCCAGCATCTCGTTAGGATATGCCTCTTTTTGCATACTGCCACTAATTACATGTACTGACGGCAGTGTATGCACCGGTTCTTCCATCAGAGAGATGTATGGATAAGATTTAGAGAAGTGATATGCCTTG
Organism: Neodrepanis coruscans; assembly: GCA_013400695.1. NCBI lineage: Eukaryota > Metazoa > Chordata > Aves > Passeriformes > Philepittidae > Neodrepanis > Neodrepanis coruscans. The sequence continues at coordinate 15,382 of VYZS01039759.1, read as the reverse complement.
GCTTACCTTTTGCTCCCCTATAAATGATAAAAACTTTCTGTGACTGGAATTAAGCTGAAAGTGAATGCTAATTAAGATCTCATTCTATATTCAAAGCCAAATGTGGGGTTTTTTGGCTCTGCAGTCTAAGTATGACACAGTATTAGAAGAAGTGTAAAGAATAGCTCTTTGGAACCTGGTCTGTTGAGAAGCTATTGAATTTGCTTACTTCTGCATCAGGATCCCAAAACAGTAACTCAAAAACAGGCAATACAATTTCAAAGTGCCATTTGCTGAATACTCTTTGTCCTGTTTCTGAAAGAGGTGCAATTATTTCTGTAAGCCAAACTAAACAAAAGAATGACACTGACTTCTCTAAGCCCAATGATAGAAATCCATTTTTCTGTCTCAGGTAAAACGAAGTTGTGGGTATAGATCAGACTCGTGGCTTGATAAAGTTCTGTGAGATCTGTAGGAAAGCTGTAAAATATTAAAATGTGATGAAAGTACTTAGGTAGATGACAATGGTATGCTCTTCAGCTGCATGAGCTTTTTGATGTTTCTCTCATCTCTTTCCCTCAAGTTGATGAAAAATGTATTAGTATGTAATGGTGGGAATAAGCATATGCAAGGAAACCTTATAAACAACTTTTTACTTCACATAGCACAAAGTACTGATAAACTCTGTAAGACCTTCACTTACCAGCGTTTCTCTGAAGCTGACATTTCTCAGACAAGGGTCTGCTTAATTCTGTCTTTATTTAGAAAAACTGGCACTAAGGTCAGCAGAGAGTACTCTGTCAAATCTGTATCTCTGTTTTAGTGTTCATTTCCTGTCCAGCATGCAGTGTCTTACTGTGAGGGGCCAGGACAAAACAACTTCACACTATGAACTTAAAATTGTGGATTTAAGCAGGGTGTGAGCCCAGTGTTTCATGCTTCTGGAATGAAATTGTGATTTACTTGGTCTTTCCCTGCCACAGGAAGAAGTAAAGGGGGCTGAAATGGTGGCAGGATGTGCAGATCAAAGGGATGTAGCTTTTCTTTTCCAACGTATGCATATATATATATATATTCCCTTTAAATTGTAAAGCAGATCAGGCAATGATAAGCCATGAATTGTTGTATCATAGCCTTTTACAGATTTGTTTAGGATTGTAATGGGATCTAGACAATTCTGTTTCTTCTGTCAGAATTCCTTTGTCCAAAATACCACACAGAGAGATTCATAGGGAGCTGAGTTCAAAGAAAAGTAGAGGAAAAAACTATGCAACTGAAAGCTATACCAATATGAGTCAAATTTAAAACTAAAAATGTCAGCTTCTTCCCAGTCTTTTGGGAGGAACAAGTCTTCTAATTAACAGGAAAAGCTTAAAAGTCCAAGGTGTCATCTTGTAGCAATGTATGGAAGAATAAAGTACAACAGTGCAAGGAGTCTGAGAAGAGCTGCTGGTAGATGAAGAGACAGATAGTTTCAAATGCCACTAAAACCCAATCTATCTCTATTAATTTTCTGCTCTAGCAAACTGATGTATTTGAGCTTTTATCCTACAGTATCCTCACTGTCTTACAACCCATATAACAAACTTCCTTTTACCTCTATTTAAAGCAAGTGCTACTCCATAAAGATATTTGATGGCTAATGAGCATTTTACAGCAAGACTTTAAAGTTTATGCTGTGAGGTGAAAAAAAAATCCACATTCAGTTACAGTGGGAGGATTTATGTTGGCAGAAGAGAATTACCAGTTTGGCCACTTCCAGTCTGCTCTAATTGCTTGCATATTTGTAAATAGTGCCGTGGGATTTTTAACAGCCACAGGCAATCAGGATTTTAGTTTTACATCTCATGCTACAAGACAGGTATGTAGCACCACAGAACTGACCCCCGTGCAGAACCGCCTGGTTTAAAGGAAAAGAAGTATTGCACAGGATCATTATTAGTCTTTCAAACGCCGGCAGCATGGACATGTGCCTTGGCAGTCTCCCACCCAAGAGCTGACATGGCCCAATGCTGCTATTTAATAGTCAAATCTAACAGGGTCAGCATGAGAAGAGCAGAGCTCAGACAGTCTGACAAGCATGGGCAACTCAGTTTATTCCTTGGCGGTCTTCAGCCTCTGAGACTTCTGAGTTCAGTTTGGAAGGAAAAAGATGAAATGTGTGAACAGTCATGTGGTATTATGAAAGCAGAGGGACCTTCTTCCTTTTCTGTTGCTCTCTGAGAGGACTGGCGTTCTTTCCTTATATTTCAATTAAAAGCAGTCAGGCATGAATGCACATGTATGTGGGAGTGGGGTTTATTGTATCCTCACTTACAATCATGTTTCAATGTTGGTTTTTCCTCTCTGAATGGTGTTTATGTGGGCATGCTCATAATGGCCACACTACCATTTCTATAGAAAAAAGGTATTTCTGGCTTTAAAAAAAAATTATTTCCAGCTGTTGAAAGGCTCTATTCTATTAACTCCTCTTCTGTCATCCTACATCCTACATCCCACCATCTTAGTGCCTTGTATCAGCTGTCTCTTATCAAAATCTCTGTATCTTGTGACAGACTACAATGAAAGGAGGACGGGTGGGTAATCTATGCATCTAGAATTCCATTACTTGACAAAAAATAGACAATCCATGTTAGCAATTGTGAGAAATCTTTTGGAAGGTCTATAAACTAACCAGCCTCCTATCCATTTGTTTGTTTCTGCTTCTGAGACTGACACGATGTACTTACCCACGTCTAGACTGGAATTAACTATTCAGCTGCTTACTGTCCTGTGATAGCCACCCAAGGTCACTTATAGGTCATTATCTACTTGTGACCAGAATTGCCTCCTTCTACTCTCTCTACTACTTTAAAGTTGGGGAAACAAACATTATCTCCCGTGGGCTTTGTAAATTTTCAGGTGAGTGAAAGTTCAAAATGCAGAGACATCATCCAGAATAATCTCACTCACTAATCCATGTTTATGACTTGCACTTCTGTGAATACTCTATCTTCACTTTACTCCTACACTCATTTACTTATGCAAAATTGTGAAGAGGAGAACATGTACCATGAGAGATCTTCCTAAAACACCAGATTTTTACAGAATTTGGTCAAATTAATGTTTCAGGAGTAGACTACACAAATGCCCACTGAGAGTGTGAATCTGCATCCATACCAGTGGATGGTATGTGGTGTCAGACTTTGACAAGGAGAGGAGAACAAAGAGCTATGCATCTGGCACTTTGCTGAAAACTGAGCCTTACTGATCTATGTTCAATATTATCTTGGGCCTCTAAGCTGCAGTGTTGCTTTTGAACATCTCTAATAAATTCAATGAGCTAGAAATTTATGCAGGTGTTTGTCCGTCAGGTGTGGATGGAGGTTTGAATTTATAGCCTGATCTGACAGAATGGCATGTGAAAGCATGATGTGATACGTTCCCATTAGCGTGTCCTCAGACAAGCTGATGATTCCAAGAAGCATATATGGACCACACAGGGATTTCATGATGTCCATTTCACTAAATGGTAATGATAATGTATTTCAATGGAATTCTATTTTGCACATTCTGGTTGATGTTAAGGAAGCTTCCATGCAAAATATCCTTGCTTAGACGTTGTAACATTTGAAATATGGGGACTATGTGTCAGAATAATTTTGTCAAAAACTGACCAGGGTGACTCATAGGGATCATTGAACAGGATACTGACCAGCTACTGAGAGCATATGTGTTTCATTTTGTAAACAGTGTTTGATTATTAATTAATTCAGACAATTATTTCAATAATTTTGTCCAGTTAACAGTAACAGTAGACATACTGTTTGCTAAATGTATTAACTGAAATTACAGTAGCTATTCAGACTACATTCATCATAATACTTATTAGTGTCTGCCTTTCCTATGTCTGTGGGCTCTTGAATGTTCTGCTTATCCTAAGTGTTGTCATTTCTGCTGATATTATTGAAAGAAATTGAAATGTAGACAGTTGTCAATGACACAAACATCTTCTCTTTTCCACTGCTTGCTTCCTGAAAATAGTCAGTTCTGCGTGTACAGTCTGAAACAAGAGAATTTAGCCATGTGACTCCCCCTTTAATGCAGCGAAAGTTATGTAGGTAATTCTTAGCTTGGGGGCACAGTATTAACTCTTCGTTGATAAGAGTAAGCATTAGTCACATAGTTACCTTGGCTTCATTGCAAGGTCTCCTGAAACTTCTTACTCATGTAGAATACAGGATGTAAAATCATATTATTAATACTGTGGAAAGTGATTTTTTGTCATTTAAAGGGTATTCCTAACCATGAATTAGCCACCTGAATACAGGATGCCAGTTATCTATGAAGTGGTTCTTGATGTTCAAAACCACTCTGTGCCCAGCATATAACAAATACAGGAAGCATTATGAACACAAAATAAATGGCTTTGGTGGTTTTGATCTCCAGTGAAGATCTCCTGGCCTAAGACAATTCCTGAAACCAGATGGAAGTATTTTATGTGCTATTCAATTTTAACTCCCAGTTCAGACACTGATGGTCTGTACATTTGAGCTGAGGTCTGATTGATTATGCCAGGATTAATTGGGTTTTATTCTTCTGAAAGTGTCACAAGTATGCCAGCTGTGAGAAAAGTTGTGTTTGACCCCATCGGTTTCATTGTCTGCTCCCTTTCCCTACCAAATCAAATTGTATTGGGGCAGATCTTAGTACTGTCTTCAGCAACCTTTATTATAGACAGCTGTCAATGGCAGATGAATGCTTTGGCTGTTCCTTTATCCTTCAGCCAGAGAGTAAGTGTATAATAATGAGAATTTATCTTGTTCTATGGTTATACTGACACAGAATTATAACATCTGTATATGGACCACTGACAGTCCCCATGTCTGCCAGTTTATTTTCTCTGGGACAAATTTATTGCTCTCATAATTAAGTCCAGTCCTGAGGAGTGACTTGCATCCAATAAGAGTTACACTTTCTGAGAGCAGCAGGAAATGTGGCTATTTCCTAGCCATGAGTCTGTGCAGTGTCTGCTCTGGTCTGCCCAGGGTGTAATTCCACTCGTTCCAAATGCAGGGTTGGTAACACAGGGCATAGCTTTAAAAGAAACTCCAAATTGGTAATTTTTATAATTTGTTCCGTCTCACATTAGGAATGCCTGAGTGACCTTTTGTTTGCAGTAAGGCTTACACCCCTAGATGCTAAATGGGATCACGTTAATCATGGATGACACCAAGAAATAACAGGCATACATTGCTTCCAGGTAGAGGCGGAGCAGGCAGAAGGTGAAGCTTTCCAATGGTGAAGGCAGTGAAGCATTGGGGTTGGCTGCCTGGGGAGCTTCTGCAATTTCCATTTCTGGAGGATTTGGAGAACCTCCAGGGAATGAACTCACCTGCTAGGAATGACTGAACCATGGCAATTCCTGCCTTGGGGTTGGGGCATGTACTAAATCACCTCCTAAGGTCTGTTCCAGGCCAGTTTTCTGCAATTCTGTGAGTTAGTGGTGAGTTGACTCCACTCTGAAATGAGAAGATAAATACA
>VYZS01039756.1:5000-18256 GCA_013400695.1 Neodrepanis coruscans | reverse complement strand
GCCAACACTGGAGGGAAGAAGGGTTNCTGGAAGAAGGGGATTAATGCCAGTGGGGCCAACACTGGAGGGAAGAAGGGTTCTGCTCTCATGGCCTTATATCTTGATTATTGTTACATAGCATCTTGCTTTCACTATAACTTCCCTGATTCTATTGTGTTCAGAGACAAACTGCCTTTGTCAGTATCTGGATTGTCCATAGCTTCCCACAGTAGTCTGTGGCCTTGTTGTTCTAAATAATCCTCTACAAAAAACAACAAACAAACAAACAAACAAACAAAAACAGCTGTTCCAGCACAAAGAGTTTTAGGAGAAGTGCCTCTCGGTGAAACTATATAAAATCTATTAATCAAAAACTTCCATTTTTATGTGAATGGTTCTCAACATAGTCACATAAGCAGGTAATTTAAACTAAGGAAATTGGAGAAGGAAGAATAATAATCTGGTTTTTTGTGTCCAGGATTGTGAACGAGTGCCTGAATAAGAGATATACATTAAAATTGATATTATGAGAGTTCACATCAGCTAAGGACCTGTCTTAACTTATTCGCTCTTGTACAAGAACTATTAGTAAAAACCTCAGAGAGACTTCTGTTTGAGAAAGGATTGACAAGATCATAGCTTTCTTCTCCATGAAATTTGAGTGCAAATATGGATTATTTTAATAAATACCTCAATGGTGGCTCTGCAAGGACACATGAACACACACATACACACACACACACATGCACACACATATTCCTCCTTTAATTCTACCCACATCATTGGTATCTGAAGAAAGTCATCTAGTTTCCAATTGAGTAGGTTAATAAAAATAAAGGAGTGTGTTAATTTTAATATATTTTCATCAAGGCTTAGCCATTCTGGTCATTTTACTGTATTCATTCTAGCCCGCTATTCCACAGATTAACCTTTCCTTTAACACTGTCATACCCCACCAACTGTGATTTAGCTAGTACATAATTTATCACTTAATAAGAAAGTCCATGTTAAGCACAGTGGGAATTTTTACTGGCAGTAAAATCTGCTTTTCTCATAGGGAAAATAAAAACTGAATCCAAGTGGACTGAGAAAGTTAAAGGTCTCTTATAATGAGTATGACCTTATAAAGAATGAATCTTTTTATTAGCAAATGTTTAGTATGTGTGGTGGCTGTCCCAAGATATTCTCTAAGAATAAAAAGTCTTATTTGCCTTACATTAATAAAAGTAGACAATGTCCAGAGTAATAATGTGTGTCCTGAGTAGTTAAAAAATAGCTTTCTTTAGCCCACATTGCACTTACATTATTTTAGTCAGGAATAAAGCTCCAAATATGGTCCTTACTGCCTTATCATTGCATGGTTGTTTTTTGGGGTTTATTTGGTTTGGTTTGGGTTTGGGTTTTTTATATAGCAGTAAGTAAGTTTACTGTTTTATTAGCTCTTTTCCGAGCACAGAAGAAAGCTGAAAAGCTGCAGAGCTTCCAGCTCCCATTTAATCTAAACAGCTTTTTTTTTTTGGCTGTTATATGCAACACTCCTCCTCCAGGAAGAAGGATTCCTTGCACTAGAGTGTCTAAGCATAGCATGCCAACACGATCACTTTTCTAAGAGGATGAAGAATAAGCCACGTCTGTTTCCTTTATTCTTTCCAAAGTGTTGACACACCAGTTCATTTTTCCTTACATTTACTCCTCTGAACATAAATCTTAGGCAATAATATGTGGTAGAGATGGGGCCAAAACCCTGCCATAAATATCTTACAGAGAGATCTGTAAGCCTGTGGTAAGTTCTGATTGTTAGTGAAAATCTGGGACTGTTAAAAGGGAACGTATGGATAAGGTCTCAACCTTATGATCTGTAGCTCCTGTTGTAAAAGCAGTTCTCCAAGAGAATGGCACTATTAATTACCCTTTTCAGATTCACTTTGCCTTTGCCAAGCTGTATTCTGTAGAAACTAATGATGAATATGAGAAGTTTCTGTCTATCAGAGTACTACATTTACAAGATCTGAACCTAGAAGTTTTGGACAACTCTTTTCAACTTAATTTTCCTCTTATAACTATTTTCATACCATTCTGAATTATATTAATCATTGAAAGGCTTCTTCTATAAAGAAAGCAGAAGGAAAAAAGATGAATCTTGTTACTTCGGGTTATAGAACTTTAGTAGGGACTCTGATGCTGATATGATAGGGACATAACTTTAGATGAATGTTGTGGGTTGAAAACGGAAGTTCCCTCAGCTAAACCATTTTTCCCTTCCCCTCTGTCTTTCCCCTCCCTTCTGAGGAATGAGGAGAGGCTTTTGGGGACTTTTTGAGGGTTTTTTTGGGGGGGAGGGGGGATTGGGCGTGTTTTAAACTGTATCTTTCATGTGTGTTTAAAGCGGTTTGCCATGGCAATGGCAGCGGGTGCCAGCATGGGGCCGCTCCATCGCAGCACAGACCTGCTGGCCCACATGTCTGGGGACAGGGTCAGTCCCTGCCATGGCTGTGTCTCCCACACGGCCACGTCCCCTGCGCTGCGGGGATGCCTGCAGCTGTGCCCAGGCACAGGAGCCGGCAGGGACGGGGCCAACCCGTCCCAGTGCTCCCTCCTAGCCCGGGCTGGGACGAAGCCAGTCCCCGCTGCAGGCGCGGGTGTGCCTCTGTCCTGTCCCCAGGTCACAGTGGCGGTCCTGGCTCGAGCCCGGCTCAGCACTGCGCACATGCACAGTGGGGGGTTCCCGTGCGCATGGAGTGGCGCAGAGCTATCAGTGGCCCTCTCACAGCCGAGGGGCTGCCACAGCGAGCGGCCAGGGCTGGCGCAAGTCGAGGAGGCCCGGTATCGGTACCAGGACCCCCCAGCACACCAGGCAGGGCCTCGGGGGACCCATGTCCCCTGGCTCGGGGTCGACCACATGGCCATGTCGCCATTTTGGCTCGTAGAGGAACCTCTCGCTAGGGGTGGTTTCCAGGCACTGACAGTCCAATCCAGGGGTGACCTGTGCTTGGAAAGGGCTCCAAGACTGTACGAGATTGGTCCCCTATAACAGGGTGAGTGCAGTGGCCATTTTCTCTCCTTTGGGATCGGCACTGGTCGGGACAATATCTCTGCTCATCTCAGCGCTAAGTTTTTTCAGCAGCGCAGGCAGAACTGTGACTCCAGCGGCAGCGGCGTGGGCTGAGGACCACATCTTTCCATCAGCGGTGGTATTCCTTCCTGGGGAAAGGGAGGGTGGGCGGCCGGGTTTCTTTAATTTTCCCAGTGTTTTTCAGGAAACTCCGGCAAGGACCCAGCACTACCCTAGCACCTTCCCTCACTAGCCGCTGGCCCCGGAAGAGTCTTTGCATTTTATTGTTGGTTTTCTCTGTGTGTGTAAAATAAAGCTTGTTGTTTGTGGGTGTTTTTTTTTCTGTTGTTTCTATTGAGCTCTCTTGTCAGTACCACTCCCCCTAGTTGTAGAACCACAACAATGAATAAAAGGAAGAAAGGCCTCAAAAATCAAATATAAAAATCAAATCAAAAGTCAAATGTGTTATTACTATTTTTCTTTCTGATTCATATTTGCTATTCTTTAAAATAGAACTAAAATTTCCTGACATCCATGGAGAGCTATAATTTATTTTTACTGTATTCTATGGAAATTTTTTTTTCAGAGGTAAATAGACTGCCTTCATTCTAGACAGTACAACCAAGGAGAATGCAGAGAAGGCAAGTGTAATAAAAAAGGTAGCATCATATGCTGTACTTGTAGCTTGGAGAAAGCTTCATTGTCAGTATTCTAAAATTGACAATCACAGCATCACCTTTGGGAAGGGTTTTAGAGAAAATAATCTGATAAAGGCTTTTGGGAGACTTCTGTAAATTCCTTACGGGCTGCTTTTTCAAAATTGCTCCATAGAAACATGCTTCCAAATACATCAGGAGAAGCAATTTTCAGTAGTACTAGTGATAAGTCAGCTGACATATATTACTTTGAACTTGGAGTCATTTGGCTTGTGGAGACTCAATTTAACCCACTAGTGGAACCACAGTACCAACAAAGGCCTATGCTGATCCAACATAGGACCCCAGAAATCACTAAGAGTTGACACATGTGCACACAGAAGTCAATGTTGGTATTTCAGAATTAAAATATTTTATTAAAACCAATAGAATACACACACAAACACATATATATATAATTTTTATGTCATACACATTGCTGCATCCTCACCAGCATCCACAATCTTCAGACCAGATAAATAACCACACAGCAGATAATTTGTACCAGATAATACAGTAGCTTTATTTTTCAGTTTTCTGTAGGGAATTATTGCATCTGAGCTTCATATGATATAAGCTAAAAATCTGTAGCTAGTAAAAGCATACATGGGACAGATTCTACCAAGATAAACTCGTGTCCAGGACCCACATTTTTAGTCTTACTTTTAAGGCCATGGTAAAGCTCACTTTGAAAATTGTTTGAAATGCATGATGCAAAGACTAGTATAATAAAACCTCTGGAAGTGATTTGCCTATGGAAGTTATTTTTAAAGCAATGAGGATCTTGGATCTTAGATAATTATAAAAGAATTCTCAGAATTCTCTATCAACTTCACAGTAATATCCCCATAGCTATTAATCTCACTTTTATGAAACATATCAAAAGTTTCTCTAACTTGATAAGTGAAACCATAACGCTGTAAAAGATTCTACTGCCAATAGGTTGCTTGTTTTTTCATATGAATCGATTTAGTGTCATACTTATCAACTATAGCATTGTGAGAAATAAAAGGAAAAAACATTGTCACCTGAGGATGCTATTTTGTAATTGTGTCTTAAAGGGATTTTTTTGGTTGATTGGGTTCTTTAAGCATATTCTGTAAAAAAACTCCAAACCAACAACAACCAATAAAGTACAAATCAGCTCATGAAAATAGTCATGGTATATTATTGTTTTCTGAGATAGATGACTTAGCAAGGTTCTAGCAAGCCTTGAAGAGGCCTCATCTCTGTCTTAATTATGGTGAACAGAATTAATTCCAGAGGTATGGAAATAAATTGAGAATTTCAGTAGTTATGTAGGAATCTTTGAAAAAGCATAGAGCTTTGTGGTGGGTAAATTTGACTTTATCAGGTGCCTTCCCAGCTGCTGTCTCACTCCTTCTTCCCAATAGTCTAAGGAGAGAAAATAAGATGGAGAAACTCCGGAGTCTAAATAAACACAGATAGACCACTGGCAAAAAGACTTGACTTGGGAAAAATTAAACTTATTGGCAATTATAAAAACAATAGCATGGTGAGAAAAAAACAAGATAAAAAAATCAAATTTTCTGTCCCACCATCCCCTTGTTCTCTTTTTCACAGGCTTAACTTCACTCCTTTGTTCCCTACTCTNCACTCCTTCTTCCCAATAGTCTAAGGAGAGAAAATAAGATGGAGAAACTCCGGAGTCTAAATAAACACAGATAGACCACTGGCAAAAAGACTTGACTTGGGAAAAATTAAACTTATTGGCAATTATAAAAACAATAGCATGGTGAGAAAAAAACAAGATAAAAAATCAAATTTTCTGTCCCACCATCCCCTTGTTCTCTTTTTCACAGGCTTAACTTCACTCCTTTGTTCCCTACTCTTCTACCCCTTCCTCTACGGAGTGTAGGGGTAATAAGAAATGGAGGGTTATGATCATTCATTGTATGACTTAATGGCAGCTCTTAACATATGTATTCATTTATGAAGCATACTTTTTATGTGTGTATTAAGATAATACAGATATTGTGTACACAGATTTGTAAGATAAGAAAAAAGGACACACAGAAATTAGAGCACCTAAGTTTGAAGAAAATAAAAAGATCCAAACATTCAAAACTTTATGAACATCACACTGTAACTTGCCAATGAGACATATTTCATTTTCAAACTGATGTTGGTGGGGTCAGGATTTTAGTTTGAGAAATTATTTCAGTGAAATAATATTTGTTGTTTTCTTTTACTTTATTTTTTATTGTGAACAATCCTATTTAAAAGGGCAAAAATTATGCACTGGCTTCCAGTAAATTGAAGCTTAGGATCTAAAGGGTTGGCTGCTAGAGAGTGAATATGATAAAGACTGAAAATTTATTTGTCACTGTAAAATTTTCCCCAAACATTTTAAAGCTTTAAGAAATTGTGCTGTAATGATATATATATTTAAAATTAATCTGTGCTTTTACTCAATTTTTTTCTTTGAAATTAAAAAGGTTCTGCAGAAGTTTGTAGTGTTAATACTTCTTATGAAGATCATGCCTCAGTACTGCTAAGATAAGGGTCATGTATTTCAGAGGAAATGTCTCTAATAATCCTGAAGGTGATTAAATTATCTGGTTTTCCATGATCTTCCTGTTTATTTTTTTTTCCCTAAGCTGGCATATGAGCATCAATTAAATGAATTATAAGGTCCATGTTTGATCAATTTTTCACTTTTTTAATTTAGGAGGTAAAACTTTCTATCACATTTGAAGTTAAGAATTATGGTTGAGATAATAGAGGTCGGATACCAGTGGAAGTTAAAAAGGAAAAAGTTGCCTTGCAAATGTCAAGGCACCTTGTGGTCCAAGATGATTAAAACTAAACTGTTTGCTATATGAATCCCAAGGTGCTGCTATATCTCAGGTTCCATGACATTTAGCCAGTGACTTTTCGTAGCTTGTTAATAATGCATAGCAATCCCTGTGTAAATTTGCAGTGACAGACTTCGCCTGTTACAGTAGAGCAGTTATCTAGATTTATTTTGGACAGAAAATGCAGATTTGAAAATGAAAAAAAATCATGACTAATGTCAAAAAAGATTGCACATTTACAAGACTATTTTAGCCAAGACAGTTGCTCAGGATATGTGCTTTTCATATTGATCTATTATTCTGCTCAAAGTCCTAATTACCTAACAGAGAAGTATTACCGAAACATTACCAAAGTCATCAAGGTTAACATTCATGAAGGAAAATTGATGTCCTAGACAAAGTCTGTAATATAGACTGTTCTATAAAGTTCACTGATTTTACTAGGTTTACTAGGAGTAAGTCACCCAGGCAGGAAAAGGTTACAGGATAAATGTTTTCTTCCAACTAAAATTACTGTTAATCGTTGCTCCCAGATAAACCTCATAAATTTCTGTGTTGCAGAAACCATGTTTTTTCTCAACCTTATATTGCACTGATACACAAATTATTCATAAACTGTTAAAGGTCACAAGGGAGATGAAGACAGAGAGGGAGAGAGAAGGAAAAGGGTACAGGTAAAAAATAGACTCAAGAGATGAGTTACGAAACAAGCCAAAAGAGTAACAAGTTACAATAAGATATAAATGAGAGTTGTAGAGAAAAAATTGGCTGACATTTGAGTTTTTGAATATTTTTTCTGAGGTTAAAAGTTTACTAATATAGAAAAAATATTACTGTGACTGCAACCGTAATTGTCATAGACCAAAACCCTTCATTTAATTCTCTTAAAAATCATTTAATCACTTCAGAAATGTTTTAAAAATAGAACGTGGTGTAGTAGAAATGTTTGCATGCACCTAGAATGTACGATGAACATGAAGTAAATTTTTGGCAACCATTATCACTCCTGCTTTTTTCAGGAAATATATGTAGGACAACTAGGAGTTGAAGTTTCTTATTGATTCACTCACTTTTTATAAGAAAATATGTTGGCAAAAAGTACAAATATTTTGGCAATGCCAAATTTGTTTTTGCAAAATTCTAATTGGTCTTGAATAAGTCCATTTCAGCATAAAACTCTTGAACAAGTCTGTGAAATTCTCTTACCCCTTATCTGATGACTCTTTCCAAGAGTAAAATAATTTATCTTCTTATTTAGCGTAATTTTCAGGAGCAAAGCAGTTGTGGGGATGTTTCAGATATTTTTTAGAGTTAATGTTTCAAAAGATAATCATTGATACAAGGTTCTAGACAGCTGAGTTTATGCTCAGGTGTGAGGAACTTGGGAAATCAGCAGACATTCAGATAGAGCTTTCCTCAGATATATTCTGATTCCTCTGCTGCTCTTTAAATTTGAATCTAAAGAAAAAAATATTGGTACTTTTATATGGAAACATTGATGTCATTGATATTCTTAGGCTTGATCTGACAAACTCCAGACTAACGGAAAAAGTAATTACTTCACTCTCACAGTCTAAGTTCTGTGAATTTTTTGCAAAAAATGTATGTTCATTATTGACTGACAAATCATGATGTTCAACTTCCAAAAAAAAATAGTTTAAGGTGCCCATTTTTTTTTAATTTGAAAATTTTCCTAGCTGCATTTCTTTTTTAATTATTTTATTTGATATAATCAAGAGCAGGGTGCAGGTCTGGGATCATTCTCCTATGTGCTGTATTGGATGGTTAAATGTTATATATAAATCAAGGATGTTTCCCGTTACTCAAAATTAGCTCATCTGATCCATTTTTATAGCCAGCTTTGGAGTAGGATGGCTACAACATTGAGAGACAAGGATACTTAAATCAGGCAGGTGGCATTTTCTTTGACCTTTAGTTGATAAAATACCAATAACATTGCAACTCCCTGTAGTTCTGTAATTCTATTGATATTGTAATAGTAAATGCTTAAATTGCAGATTAAAATTACTATATTTGTGAGTATTTCTTAGGACCTGATTCATCCTTCCCAAACACAGGTTGGTTAAATGCATATAGATAACATCCTATTAATTGCACTGTCTTTCTGTATCTATATAACTTTCCCAGGTTTAAAGATTAATACTTCATTATATTAGGGGGCAGCCCTTTAGTCTGCTATGCTGTTGTCCTGAATGAGTCAACTTTCTTTTAGCCTGAACTGTATAGCTTGGCCAGTTTCAAGCTTGCAAATTGCTTTTATACAGACCTATTGCTGTAGACCTATTCTCCAGACCCTTTCCTGCCAGTTCCCCAGTTTGGTACATTGCCTCACTAATTCTACTTAAATGTCCTGCTGTTTTTTTTTTTTTTTTAAAAAAAAAAGCCTTTTTATTTTACGTCCTGCATAATTATTCTTACTGAAGCAAAGTACCCCAAAGACTTGTAAGGCAGGAACAAGGACCAGCTTCTATGAATCCATAAAGAAAATCATCTTAATAAAGCTAGAATGCTTTCTCTGCCAAAATATATCTTTCCAACTGTATTGGGTTTGTGTGGCAAAGATTTTTATGTCTCATGGAGCCAATACCAGATGGTTCCATTGCTGCAAGCGCTGAACCCATCAGTAATGGTGGTTGCACCTCTCGGAAACATATTTAAGATAGAGGAAAAATTTTGCTGCAGAACAGTAGTGAAAGAGACTGAGACTATACAAGAGAAACAGTTATGCAGACACCACACCAACCTAAGGTGTTCAGGACCCAGGCAGAAATGAGATCTTAGTGCTATCCAATGACTGAGTTGTCATAGGTATCTGCAACCACTCGTGATATCAAATATGAATGAAAAGTACAAAACCTTGGAATATTTTTCCTAACTAACTCTATGAGCAACACAGTCTTCAGAGTCATCAAAGTATCAGTGTCATAACATGACAATCTGTTCTCTCAGGACTTTGGGGAATAGTGAGAGTGCAACCATCATGTTATGGACGCATAATGATAACTAATGAACTTCTTAAAGTGAACATCTCACTGGAAGTAAAATTTGAACATTCAACTGTGAGAAGCATGGCTTCTTTAGAAGAATAGGGCTGGAAGTGTATCTTCGTTATCACTCTCAATGCCCTCCAGAGGTGCAGGGGTACAGGCAAGAAAAAAAAAGCCTAAGGTAGACTAGCTCTAGTTACTGGAGACTCTAACTGAGGATGAGGAAATTGGTATCTATGCCACAGAGTTGTTGCTTTTTAGGCTTTCAGATGAAACGGGCATACAAAAATTATGGCCCTAATACAACATCATTAGGGCACTAGCTCTTCCTAGATCCAGATGAACAGTGCCACAGAAACTCTGTCACTCAAAGGGTTGACCCTTCTGTTCTTTATCTTTATAGCTTTTTGTCCTTGTCACAGAAATTTAATTTCAGAACACATTCTTTACTCTTTAAAGTTTATTTTCCTTTTCTGTTTCTTCAGTGAGTCTTGTGTATTCAAAGACTACTAGTGTTTTGATCTTTGTTCAGCCTCTATTTTCCTACTGTAAACATTCCCAGTTTCTTGTTCTGTTACCATTCTTAAATGTCCTGTCCATTTTACCTCGAGATTTATATTCAGTAAAATGGTTGTTCACAAGCAAACTTATCTGTTGCACATTACTTTATTTTCTGTGTTCATATTGGTGAGTAGCCCAAATCACAAGCACAAAGAGGAAGCACTTTTAAAATGATCAGCAGACTTTACTCCTTATTTAAGAATTAATTACATTTCAACAATGCCTAAAATTTTATAGTAACACTTCAGGATCATTTTACTCACAGTCTTCTTTGATGACTTGGGTTTAATTTAGATATAAAATAGGTTCTACCTAATGGGTGGAAAGTTGCCACTGGTTCTAAACCTGTGTATGTAAGGCAGTTTAGACACTTAGGGGCACATGTGGATCCTCCTCTAATCTCTGTTTTTCATTGTGCGCCTTAATATAGGTGCAATTGAAACTGTGCTTCTCATAACGAGGGCACTTGCCCATTAGCTTCCTGGAGGACAGTAATTAACTCCTGTATTCATAGTACAGGTTGGAGTTTCCATTCCACATGAGATTAATGGAAAGTGAGGAAAGATTGCAAAATTGAAAGTTTGCAAGTATTATTTCATCCCAATTTTTAGATAATGTCAGATGCAGGCTGAAAATGGAAAAGAACTCCTACAGATACGTAGGAGGTTTAATGGTGACTAGTTGGTAGTGGGATTTTTTCTGGAAATGAAGTGTAGTCTAATCCTCAGATAAGCATATTGCTGAGGTGCTTATTCCCATCTCTGTTTTTACTGCAGTATAACCATACTAGTGTTATATTCTTCTGTTTCAAATCAAATCCATCCAATTCACTGAATCTCTTCAGACTTTTGTTCAGATACTGAATTGACATATGCTCAGATTAAGATGATCACTCCTGATAATGATTGCTATAAAGGCACAAGAGAAAAGGGACTATATTTGCACCACATTATGTCAGAATTTTATATGAGATAAAAACTTGTATAGAATTACAAAAAGAGAAATATCTTTACCATCATCCCTATAAACTGGCCATAATTAAATTGTGAATGCATTATTCTTACAATAAATGAATATTATTTTCGCTACCTTTCAGGACTGAACTGTTGATTTTATGTGGATACCTTTGTAAATTTAAAAGCCCAGCCTTCTCAGTGTATTGGTTTACTTTATCAGATAAGCTCTAGAAGTTATTTGCTGATAAACCTAGATATGCATTTACTTATAAAGACATAAATTGGTTTTTATTGAATAGTAATAAATGTACAAGATTTGCAGTGGTCATATGATATGAAAGCTATCTAAAAATCCCTGTTTTTCATTTGAGGAATGGTCATATACCAAGCACCATATAGAAAAGTGTCCTTAAGTATTTCAAAGTATGTATTCCAAAGTATTACTGCTATTTATAGCATAAGAACTGCTTTCCAACTCTTTTGCCTACTTACACTTTCAAATGTCAGTTGTATTTAAATTTATTGTTTCTGTCCCTTCTAACACTTGAAAAGAGATAAAAGAAGGGAAATAGGAATGTGGAGAGGCAGAATAAAAGTACAAATTTTTTAAAAAGGAGTAAGTATGAAGAAAGGAGAGAGCAGACAAAAAGTTGAGACATTACTAAAGTGCTTATCATATCCTAAGGAATGCTAACTTCACTAGAGCCCTTTATTAAGCATACAGTTCATTGCAATTTTGGGAAATTTGTGAAAACTGCTGATATTAAAGTGCTGTTTTATGAATTCCAAACACCAGTAACATGCAGTTAATAACCAGTAAATAGCTGCTGGTTGTTTTGTAATTGCTTAGAATCATTTAGTAAATAGAAAGGCTGTCTTTGTAGTCATGAAGCATTGTTTTGATCTGATCATGCTTTTTGAACAGAAGGAAACTGTGGTATTCTAGTTATCAGTATGTTAAATTCTTTCAATTACCTTAAGTATTCTTTAAGTTGAATGACTGACTTGGGGAAAAAAAAAAAGTGTATATATTGATGTATGTGGGATTTGATTTACTGGATATCTAAGTGTTTTCACAGACTTATGTTTTCTGCCTAAATTTCAATTTGAAGGCAAAGTCTTATTTTTAGAATTTTTCTTTACCTGGTGGTACTAGAATTACTCCATACAGTATTATACACTTAATAAATACTTGGAAAATTTTCAGTACAAAATAGATTATTTTGTCAAACGTTTGTGCATATACTTACATACATTTTTCTGCCTCAGTGTCTAGTGTTAGGCTATGGCTGTATAGTTTCTATCTCTGAAGTCTCAAGGCTTTGTAGAGTCTTGATTCTCTGAAGTCTCAAGCTTTGCTGAGTAGGAAATCACACAAAGCTCATCCAAGCTGTGTCCTGTGATATCTAGCAGATTCCATCTTATTGATTCTTTCCACTGGAGTTATAGCAACCTGCTCTACTAATCATTCTTGCAGCTACCTGCTCATTCTTGCTCTAACTAGATAAGTAGACATGACTACAGGAGCTCCATAAAGTACTCATCTTCACCAGCTTCTACTCTTCAGCANTAACTACTGGACTTTGACATTTACTGATGGGATAAAGGGGCCAAACTGTATTTTCTCAGTAATTTTTCTTTTAATATTTTGTTAACAAAAAACAGGTGGTCTTACGGTTCACTCACTAAGACTTATCCACGTTTTTTCTCTTATACATTGTGATTAGATGTTTGAAAAATGGTATTGTGTACTTCAGTTTGTACATTTTCCAAGCAGTGTGTCATAGCTGTCATCTGTAGCTGATGCAGACTTTGGCAAACCTATTCTGTTGTCAGTGTCTTGGTAGATTCCAAATCCTGATTACCCAGAGTATATTCCATATGAAATAAAACATGTTCTCTAATAGTCAAAGCAAAAATAAGCCAAAACATAATTACTGATACATAGTGTAATGATCCTTCAGGAGGTGTTACTTATTCCTGTTTCATACTCATCCTCCTTCTCTTTTGCTTCAAGATCTGGAAATCTTAAGATAGACACTGCATGTACCTTATTCTCGTGATGTGTGTTGTATTCACATTGTGAGGAGTAGATGACATGACTATTTGAATTTGCTCAAAGGTAATTTGTTAATGTACTCCTCTTTCTCTAAGTGGAGCATAAACTTTTATACTTTACATTAGAG
>VYZS01039747.1:12125-28030 GCA_013400695.1 Neodrepanis coruscans | reverse complement strand
ATACTATGAATATGACACATTCAGTGTTACTCAGGCAGGCAAGTCTAATGGAAATTTTGTTGTGAAATTCTTTCCATATTTTTCAGGGTGGCTAGGTTTCTTTTAAACTGCTGATACCTTTTGTGTGGCAAGAAATTTTGAATTAAAAGTTCAGTTTGCCATCTACCCATGCCATCCAATAATTTTAAAAGAGAAATTAAAATAGGCAACCATAAAAAGTAAAACATGAAATTGAAAGTTGGTAGCATAGGGATTTCATTTCAGGCATTAGATATTTGGTTAGATATTGTTTTAAGACCAGAGTAGATCTTTTCCTGTGTGGAAGTGTCATGTTTTCATGGTAATCCAGAGGAGAGGCTTTTTTTTTTTTTTTCACATGTAAGAATTGTTTTCAACATGGGGAACTATTTTCCCATTCAACATTATTTTCAGCTCCTGGTAGTACTGCGTGTTTTTGGGATACCGTTACAAAAACTTGTATTACATTCTGTGACCTTCAGATTCTTGGATACATAAAAAAATATTAAAATAAACTGTTGTGGGATTTGATGAATCCATTTCTACATGGAAAACGTGGTTTATGAAGCAGTACTACTGTAGGAGTTGAACCTTTGAGGCTGTGTACTGAAAGAAGAAAATAGTAGGGAAATAGTAGGCTGCTTTACTAAATCTCATTTAAACACAATTAGGTTTTCTTTGCGCTTTGATAAAATACCATAAAGTTTTATGTCTTCAAGTTATGATCTTGTGCCTTCTACAGAGTCAATTAAAGCTGTCGAACAGTATCCTCACTAACATAAGCATAAAAAAGAATAAGCTGCAATACCTGCCTAGCACTAACTCATCTTGCAATCAATGGACATGTTTATAGTTTTATTCAGCAGCAGACCTGCTTTAATAAAAACACATATTTCAGATACCAATAAAACTGAATATTTGGTGGAATTTGAAAGAAGAGTAATAGAATTGAAAAATTTTTCTATCAACAGCTAGTAAATCGCTGTTGCATATATAAAAGTCTTAATCTTGTGTCTGATATTTACATCCTTTTCTTATTCAGAAGTAGATTTATCTTATTTGCAGCCTAATACAGAAGTCCACTAGCATTGATTTGATAACTGTAGCTAATTTGATTCTTCTTCCACCTGCTGTCAAGCAAGGAAAGGCATCTAAAGATACTTTTCTCACTACATGTAGAGAACCTGATCATCTCTCTAAAGAATATCTTCCATCAAGAACAGCCAAAATGCCTTATTGGTAGTGGGTTCTCATTCACATCAAAACGTTCCTTAATAGCATTTAATGGATTGCAGTTTAATGGATATTACTCCACTATATCTGATTGTACAGAAACATTTTCAATAGTAGGGGAAAGAATGATGTTTTGGGGACTGTGAAAACACTTTATAAATTGAAATGTTACCCAATAATTTATCTTTAAAAACTCCAACACACAAAGCAACACTCATCCAAAGAAACTTCTGGAATCATTTAGGCAAGCAGAATGAAGTTGTGTACTTTGAAATTATCTCAAGGATATAGTAAATAACAATGCAGAGTTCTTAATTCTATTCTTTCCCTGTCTCTTACTGCCTTTGCACTTCATTTTAAGCAACCATGCTCTTGAGTCCCTTGCTTTTGAAGGCTTCAAGTTGAAATATTGCCTCAACTTGATTGTTTGTCTCGCGAGACTTGTTGAAATAAAACAAGACTATGGCTGGATGCCACAAGAAAATACCAGGAGTCTTCAAGTTTTCTGTTGCTCCTGTTAATCCCAATATACGAATTGCACTGCTGAGTTTAGTGAACAGGGCTATGCAAATATGGGCGCGTTTCAAAGTACCTTGTTGGGTAACTGAATTATATCTATTAAACCACAACTCTGTGAACTTTTCATAAAGACTGCTGAAGGAAACTCAAATATATGTAAAGATAATGTATTTTACAAGGAATTTGTGATTGTACGGACTGACCACATACCATATAACTCATCTTGAAATCAATGAGCATGTTTATAGTTCTATTCAGCAGCAGACTTTCTTTAATTAAAAAGATGAATAGAATCTGAAAGCTAACTATTTTGATACCAAAGGTAATTAAAAAACCCTGACACTTTTCCTCTGCAACTACTGTTGTTAAAGCATAAGAAAATTATAAATTATTTTCATTTTCAGAAAGATAATAAGCTTTTAAAATATCTGAATTGTCATGTCAGGTCCAGGGCTTTCAGCAAGGCCCATTGCCTGCTACTAATGGAGAGTCTGGACATGTTGCTGCTAATGTTGGAGTTCTGCCTTCAAAAAAGAAGCCAAATTTAAAGTAACTTTTGAAGTCCTGTGATGAAACTGATATTTCTTTGGATAAAATTAACATTTAAAAGAGCATATAATAGATAGACTCTGAAATAAGTTCTGCCAAATGAGTTACTTGTGTCATGGATGCATATATTTCAGCAGTTACCATTATTATTTTAGATTAAGCAAACTAATAAGACAAATGTCAGAGAAGCCCTTTAATTATGATATATTGACATATATAATTATCTTTTTAAAAAATTAAAAATACAAGCTCATGTAAATGAAGACTAGGTAAATGAAAGGAAATGTGAACAGCAACATGTAATTTTCTAGTTTGCAATCCAAGTACAGAAGATATTTTCATGCATCTTAACAACACATGTCAGAAATTAGGCACCGTTTCCAGCACAGACCAGTGAATGAAAAATAATTCATACTGAGGATGTGACACCCTTCTCTCTTCTCCCCCTTGGATTTTGTGAGATTAGCAGTTCAAATGGAAAAATGCTTCTGGAGGATTAAGGACCCCTGGA
Organism: Neodrepanis coruscans; assembly: GCA_013400695.1. NCBI lineage: Eukaryota > Metazoa > Chordata > Aves > Passeriformes > Philepittidae > Neodrepanis > Neodrepanis coruscans. The sequence continues at coordinate 25,200 of VYZS01039747.1, read as the reverse complement.
GATAGTACAGGAATCCAGAATTTGTGCTACGATCTTTTTATCCTTTTTATCCCTTACGTGTTTTTCTTTACATATAATAAACCATGCAATAATGCTTTAACCTGTAAAACATCAAAACCCTTTGGGCTCCACTGTGTGCCGTTAACTGGGGTTGACTTAATATGATAATATATCTGTTGTTTTCAAATGGTTATGTTTTCTTCCTCATCCTCATATAAAGATAGATTTTTGAACCTCTAAGAGGATTTGAAACAGTTTCATGTCACATTATATTGAGTATTCATTTACCCTGATTGCAAAATTATGCATTAAAATAATAATATAGGGAAAAAATTTTAATATCCTATGGCTTTTAGATTTACCTGATTTAATTGTTAAATAATAATTAAAAATAACATAATAATTATACAAATGAAAAAGCTGTGAAACAGATTAACATTCACTGTATTTAAATATTTAATTTCACTATCCAGGACAGTGAATTCATTAAGCTGTGTATTGTGGGCTGCATAATATTATAAAACCAGAATTCAATTTCCTAAATCTTAAAATTTCTTGACCAATAAGATTTTCACTTGGTGAGAATGATCAAATTGGTAGACTTGAAGAAAACCTAGATTTAAATGTGCTGTTTTAGATATGACACTGGCTATAGACAATTAATTGTGAATTTCTCCTGAGATTATTAACTATCTAGGATTATATTTCCAGGTTTATTCACTGTCTTTGTTGTTCCTTCAGTAAATCCCATATCTCTTCTAATTTGTATTTCCCAAATTGCTTCTCGTTTTGGTAGCTTGTTTGTTGTATTGTTTATACAAATCCTAAAGCAAATCTTTGTCCTGTTCCTGACCTTTTGCCCTTGCTTCCAAGTCTTAGTGAATTTGATCTTCACTTGCACTAATAATATTACAGGAAAAGTTAAGGTAAAATGTTTTTGTGATCACTGAAAACAAATTCCAAATTACATACCCAACTATAAAATCTATTGTTCTACTGAGTAATTGCAAGTGCTCTTTAGTTCAAATAGCACAGTGTAATTTGCAACTAGTAGAAATGGCTGAGAAGTTTTTACTAAGGAGTGGATGACACAAAATTTTTTTGCCAACATGGATACAGCTTCTCTTCCATGAACTGATATCTCATGTTTAAGCTTGTTTACAGATATTTGCTGTATGTACAGGGGAAGAAGTGAATTCTGCCTTAAACCATTTCCAGTGTTGTCACCAGTACCTTCTAAAGAGAGGAAAATATTGCCATCTGTTGTCAGTAAGGAGATTAGTGTCTTTGTGGGGCCTGTCAAATCCCCACTGAGTTGTAGCAAGTTGGGCAATGGGCAAGTTGGGCAATTTGCATTCCTGGAGAGAGATCTGCCATGCAGTTTGCTGAAAAGCTTGTATCTTCAAGGAGTTTAAAGCACCTTTATATTATCTTTAAACAAAGTTTCCTAACAGAATGTATTGTTCATTGAACTCATGATAAAAAATCAATTGTTTCCTTTGGAACAGAAAATCATCCAGGAGGAAGAGAAGAGATATGCTTTATACAAATAAGCACCAGAAAAAACCAAACAAATTTTATTTCCATATAGCCTTGTTGTATTTGATACCAGTAGGAATGTCAGAATAAATTTAAGTAAACTTATAAAAGTCATTTAGAAAACTAAGAAAATTTAATTCTGTTTGAACTATTTTTAGGATAAACTGCTTTGTTATAATAATTCAGTGGAAAAAGCATGAGTAATTCTTGTTAGTTTAAAGATACTAGGAGATTATAGTTCTAGTTTTCTTACAGAGTTAAATAGCTGAAATATTTGTATTATAAGGGAAAATATTTATTTAAATTTGAGGTGCATCATAAGAGGAGAATACTTCAATAAAAATTATGACCAGCTTTGATGTGATACGTGACAGTCCAGTTTGCATATGAAAGTTTAAATTCAAGCTAAAGTGTTGCGGTTTGCACCAACCAGTCTTAGTCCACAAAAGTCTGTAGAGTAGGCAAGCTCGTGATTGCTTAGGTGGAACATAGGTTTTAATTTCCCAGAACAGTTTAAATACAATTTATTATTTTCTTTATTACATCTAGTATTCCAGATTAGGGATAAAATTATCAATATCAAAATTACAATGACTTGTACTTTCCATAGTATTTGATCACTAGGCTGAATCTGTCATTATTTTAATAGGCACACAAGCACCTTTGGTCTAGTAAATATTTTCTAAGGGTATTTCAATGGCTGCATATGAGCAAGTGAGAGAGCACCTAATGCAGTTGTTGGTGTGTGTTGAAAACTAAGCATCTGTTTTTAATCACTGAATGCCCTGAATCTGCACCTGCTTTCCTCTGTACGGCTAGAATTGCGCAGTACCCTCCAACTGCAGTGCCTTGTTTCCTTACTGAGCACTTTCCGGGAAGCAGGACAATATCATTGCAGGGTATTGTGCAATTCTACTGGGGAGGGAGCTGTAGAGAACTCAGAAAGGATATTTCTAAACACTCACTTCACTGTTAGTTTAGGGCACTTTCTGAACTTGGTGTGTATTCACTGCTCAGTGATAGACATTTCTGCTCTCTGTGCATTTTAAAAAGAAACTGGAATCATCTGTAGGAGAGGAGAGAAAGCCAGACAAGGACTGTGGTAGTGTCACTTTTGCTACAGTGTTGATCCTGCTCAGTTTCATGCCTGTCAGGGAAGTACAAAATCTCTGAGAAAGAGCTCTGACATTATCTCCCTTATCAGAGGTGTGAGAGACTTTTGTGGGTCCATGGTAAGTGTGCAGAGTTACACTGCAGTAGTGTTGCTGTTCCATTTTTGCCATTGGAATAGTTCAGTTCTCTTTGCAACTTGCAAACACCGAAAACTCTCTTTGAAGGCATCTTCCATCCCATTCTTAGAAATGATGCATCAGAGACCTCTTCTTACCCAGATCTCCTCTGTCCTTCAGATAAGTCTTACAGCCAAAAAATTCTTCCCTTTTCTCGATAGAAAGCACAACAGGAGGGTATATATTGGTCACATTACTGGAATTTGGAAGGTTATAAGTTCTAAGTGACTTTTACGCTGTAAATTCTGTGGGTAGATTTTTTTTTTTTTTTTGGCCAAAGGCCCGTTGTAAATTCTATAATCTGAAGAGCAGTTTTTCATCCGGGACCACCTGTTCTGATAATGGAAATCTATCAAAAAAGAATGGTAAAGGAATTGATTGACCTAGAATTTCTGTTAAAGCCAGATTGGGCCTGATGATGGTCAAACTGCCAAACTTGTTTGGATAGTTCTGTTCTGTGTGAATGTGCACTGTACTTGAATTATCCTTTGCACATGGGTTGTGGTAGATGAGGTTTACACTAAAAATGCATCTCTCTAGAGTATGATTGTAACAGCATGGTAAAATGTGACCATATCCTATGGAAGAATCTTATTAATATGTAACTGTGCTCACCTAGAATATAATTAATGTCAGACTATTTTTGTTTTGTAGGTATCATTTTAATAATATAGAATATTGATTTTTGTCATGGTTTTACCACTAAGAAGCGTGGTACTGACAAGAGATGTCCGAGAGAAGCCACACATACCCAAAAAGAAAACACACAAATAACACAGTTTATTTCACAGACACAGAAAACCGACAATAAAGTGCAAAAACAGACAAATTAAGCTCTCCCAGACCCCGTGTTGGGATGGGAAAGTTCTAGGATAGCGTTGGTTTTCTCTTGGGGGCTCCGGAAGAGACACCGGGATAATTAGAGAAGGACCGCAACCTCAGCTCTCCCGGGACCTGAGGNGCCCACGGAAATGCCGGGATGGGCTGGAAGTGCGAACTAATCATGGTGGCACCCTCAGCGCCCTGGCCCCGGCCGCGTCGGCAGTTGCCGTGCCGGGCCTGCGCGTTGGCAAGAGCCGCTGCCGCGCCGGCGCCACCGGCACCGCCAAGCTCCAACCACGAACAGCCACACCGCCTGGCGTGAATACACTGGGGGGAGGGTGCCACCGCGCCACGCCAGGGGAGGGTGAAAGGGGGGAAAATGGCTTTATCTTCTAACCCACAAGAATTTTGCATGCAATACTTCCTGGCTCTAAGAAAGTTATGCTCCAAGCTCTATTGTTTAAAGTTTTGGGGAAAGTGACATTCGGTTTTCCCATACTATTTACAATGTCATATTCAAATGCTTCAATAACCTTCATATGAGACATATTCTGAGTATCATTGCAATATATTTAATTGTGTGTAGAATAGAAAGGAATTGTCACAGCCTTTCATTTTCCTTCGTACACATTGAAAGTGATATAGATGAGCCATAGAAGAACACAGTTTTATTTGTTTTACAAATGAACAAATATAAGCTTGTGCTAGATTGATTGTGCTGTACCTCATTCTTCTCCAAAATGACTTCACTGTGAAGCAGCAGAGAATGCACTCTGCAGGCACATCAGTAATCGTAGTTTACTAACTTGAGATTGTATGCAATCATAGCAGTTTTTGAAAAATAATTTTGAACTCCTTTTTTTCCTCATTATTGTATTATAATGAGTATATTTCTGTCTTCAGAATGAATCCGACTATTTTTTCATACTTTTTGAATTTTGTCTTGCCTAATCAACAAAGCTGACAAACAAAAATAAAGTTTAGATCTGAATTAGGAAAGGTGCTATCTTCATATCACACCTTACTAGCTAAAATATTACATTTTTTTATATTCACATGTGCACTTAAGTAGAAGTTGAGGTTGCAGATGGAGATATCTTTCACTGACTCCACAAAAATTCAGCAGGTCAGAGTTCCTCTAGTTCTCTCCTATTTCAGTTTTAGAGCTTCTGAAAATTTTCCATGCAGTAAATAACAAGGATGAGAGAGACATGGGGGAAAAGAGAAGACAATTCACTTTTTTTGAGGATCAGATGATCTGAGTAAGTCTGAAAGTTATTCCTGAATAGAAGACTTAGGGGAAAACCTCATTGCTCTTTACAAGTATCTGAAAGGACATTGTAGTGAGGTGGGGGTCAGCCTCTTCTGCCCTTTCTCAAGTGAAAGTATGACAGGAAATGGCCTTAAGCTGCACCAGTGCAGGTTCAGATTAGATATTAGGAAAAAAAAAAATCACTGAAATATTGGTTAAACTTTGGAATAAGTTGCCCAGTCACTGTCTCTGGAAGATTGTTCAGGAGTTGCCTGTATGCGGCACATGAGAATATGGTTTAGGGGTGATTATGGCGGTGCTGCATTGATAGTAGGACTGGATGAACCTGAAGGTCTCTTCCAACTTTGATGATTCTGTGTCTGTGTGTGAACATGACTAGAGGATGACCAACAAATCTCAGGATTGAAAGCCTTTATAAAGCTAATAAAATTCTTCCTGTAAGGAATATATAATTTAATGTCTTTTCTGATACTTGTTTTCATGTGGGATAAGGTGTGTAACTTCAACTCTATTTGTGTAGTCTTGCCTACAGCCTTGCATCTCTTATTGAATTCCGTGCAGTGACAAAAAAGAGCAGACACCAGATGGATAATAGCATCTAAATTATGGATACCAGATGCGCAGTACCTGTATTCTACTATTGAATAAAGTTACCACTGGAGATGTAAATAGATTCAAGAATTCTGAGTATTTTTAAAAGCAAACATTTTACAAAAACAGACAGCAGCTTGAAAATCTTCCACAAAAGATCCTGACTACTAAACCAGAATGATGTAATGGTCTCTATCCCTTAGAAGAGCTTTCACAGTAGCAAAACCTAGAAAAATCAATATACTTCTTTAGTATAGTCAAAGCTTGAAATATTTAATTTCAGCGAACAATGTTAGATTTTTATTTAAAGAAAGTGATTAAGTGATTTCTCATGCCAGGACTAAATAAGTCTTTTTGGCTTGTTTTTGTTTCCTGAAAAAGATTAAAAGCCCTGAACTGGATATTTTAACACAGGTGTGAGTGGTAGAAAAGAGTCACAAATTTGTGTTAATGTTGTGCATGAGTCCAGAATAGACTTACAGATTCCAAGTGGCTGAAGAAAGGGTAGATTTGCACATAAATAATAACAATAATAATACAATGAATATTATCATAACTCTTAGTAACGTTATAAATGCAAGGTACACCTTACAAATGCTGCAGTACACGACAGTACATTTCTACAGCTGAATGTGTATCAGCAAGAGAGGATGTTGCAAAAGGAAAGGAGGATGAAAAAGCAGATATCAAGATTTGGCTTGGCATCTATTTAACTTTATACATTAGGGTTCCATTCCTTCTATTTTCATTCTTATTAAGAAGAGGCTTTGAATTATAAGCTCTTAAACAAAATACTTGTTAACCTGGTGAGATCTTTGTTGTGGACTAGACACATTCATTTTGTACATATCAATTTTATCCACTCATAATTGAACTCAATAAAGTGTGTACACTTGCAGAATTCTGAAGCCATTTTATTTTTCAAGGAAAAAGAAAGGAAAAAAAAAAAAAAAGACCTGTAGCCCTCTGCAGTATGAAATTTTCCATTAAAAGAAGAGAATCTTTTTACTATCTTTCTCTCTGTCACCCAGCTAAGCTCCTATATGTTCATAGTAATATGCATATTTTTCTTCGTGAAAAATGAAAAGTCACTGCACAGTTCTTGAGAGAGGGAGCGCAGCAATGCTGCTGAGTCTACTTGCCAGGGCAGGAGCTGATCTGAGATATGGCTATGCTCTAATTACTGAAGTGCCATGCTCTGCTAGAGCATTTGCTGAATTCCTTCTTTTCAGCCCCTTCTCTAACCTACAGAAGGATGTGTAATTTCAAGGAGGTTGAGCTAACAGTCTGTATAGTCTGTAACATGAAATGTTCAGTGTAAACTAGGGAAACTCTGTTGAAGAGGTTTTAGAAATACTCCAAGTTCTTCACTGAAACACAATGTTTAACAGGTTCACCTTGACCTTAGTGAAGGGAAAGCTATCTGACTGTATTTTATGCATTTCAGCTCTAAGCTTGCACAGGAAATTTGAGAATCAGAGCTTGAGCAGTCGCTGTAGCCATGCTGCTCCACTGTAAATCTGCTCTGGGTTTGCCACTGAACAAGAGTCAGCTCTTTGTCTCTCTGTGTGTCAGAGTTTGTCCTGCTTAGATAGCCATGTTGTGCTATATAATAACGATTTTATGTTAGCCATTGACCTTGGATTTGTCAGTGAGTGTCCACATATTTGGGTCATTCAGTCCTCGGGGCTGCAGTCTACAGTTCTGACATTTACTGCATGGTCAAGTAGTTAGAAAGTCTGGAAGAATATCTGGGTAGGGAGGAAATATGACACTGAAATATGAAAGGACTAAAAAATGTCAACTTTCATCTGTGCTGAAAAAAATATGCCAGATAACACCTTCAGAGATTTGGAAGTTCTGAAGGCTGTGGCATGTGTGTGCAGGATGATGTTATAAAGAAATTCAAGGACCAGGTTCAGTAAACTTGGAGAACTGAAATGGTTTAAGAGGGAAATATCAGCTGAATATGTTCAAAAAGGGACTATAAAATTTAGCCAATAAATCTTAAACCTTCCCAACCATTTATATTCTCTCATTAGACATGTTATTGTGAAGCAATTTTGAAGGTCTAATCTATGGTGATAATGTATCCAGTGCAAGAGGCAAAGAACTATTTGATTGTTTATTGTGAGGAAAACTTGAACATATAAATTGAAACCTCTTAATTTATTCTGAAGCTACTGGTCTACTCAAGTGACACAGCTTAAACATCATGTAAATGCAACATGGTAGATTAAAATATCAGCCATACTTCCCAAACAATATAAAAATAGGAGACAGATTTTTCTGTGCAATAGCAATGTTCATATAGGGTTAATGGAACATGAGTACAGTAGGAATTTATGGAGCAGAGTTATAGATGGGGAGAGCATTTTATAAACACATTCCTACAAAAACCCACATTCATTTCAGCATTGATGATGCTTTCTTCTGCCAGAAAATAACTAAGACATGTCTGTGTTAGTAGTAAAAGTAAAGATTCCAGCAATATTAGAGAAAAACACAGGGCTGTAGCAGAGGCACTTTTATAATTATTTGTTTAAAGAAGATATTTTAATTAATTTAGGATTTTGAAGATGCATGAGTGCCACCAGGTGGATGGGCCCGCCAAGCCTTCTCACAAGAAGGCTGGTAGAGTTTGTGTATTGCAGGGAGAGACAGGAATGATTGGGAAGTACGAAGTAGAGTAAAAAAAAAAAGCTGCTATGCACTAAGTGACTTAGTCCAAGAGAAAACCTCACATCTGCAGAGCTCATAGTCTAAACAGATAAGACAGACTTTCCGTCTGGGAGAAGGAGCATTTTTTACTCTTTCTTCACAGGTAGGGAGCTGAAGCAGAGGGTGCTGTGATGAAGGAGGTGAGCTGTACCTGGGGGATGGTCACACACTGAAATCAGAGAATTTTCACCACTGCTGCCTTTCTCTTATTGTAGTACATGGCAGATTGAAAACACTATTCGCATATACCAGCTAGAGAAATGAGACAAAGAAATAATTTTTGAAATTACTTGGTATCAGTGTTTGATGGTGTGGATGAATTACAGAAATGGTTGCTGACTTGGAAGACAGCTCAAAAAAGATTAAGTCATTGTTTTAAAATTCAAGCTAGTGTATGCAACATGCTGTCCCAGAGTTTTGCTATATGGTTATTTTTCCTGTTTTTCTTCTGCAAAAAAATTAAATATTTTCTCTTAAAACCAAAAAAATACCAATCCAAGGACATACAAATTCTAGAAAATAAAAATACTTCTCATATAAATTAAATTATGTATTTATTTCATATTACTTAGAATTCATTACTATTTGAAGTGAAAGCATGGCTGTTATTTTATAGAAGTTTTCCCAAAGTATTTAAATGATGTAGGTCACAATACTTCAGTGTTATATTTTTCATAACAATGTCCAAATTTTTTTCATTATGCTATTTATGCTATTCATTAAGATGTTAGTAGAAGTAGGGAAAAATAGACTTACAAAATAAAGCTTTAATTTGAGCATCTATAGAAATGGTAGACATTTAAATAAATGGCCTTATTTGCCTGCAGGTCAATTATTTTGACTTGAAATGTATGGAAGTTTGATGATTTTTTATTTTTTGTGAAAACTGGTTAAGTGAAAAGCGAATACTGAAAATCTCATGAGGTGCTTCTTTATGATACGACAGTTTCTCTCTAATCCAAAACAGCACTTTTTTTTTTTCCCCCTAGCTCTTATTCAGCTAAAATAAAAAATCCATCCCACATTCTGTGTATGGAATATTAAATGCTGTGTGAGAATGTGTCTCAAATACTTGAGAAGACCTCTGTGGGTAGATAATTCTCTGCCACTTCCGCAATTTCCCAAAACAATTTACTAGGCCCAGCTATGAGGAAATGTCTTTTGGCATATACTGAAATAAACAGGAATAGGAGCTAAATATTAAATACATTTCATTAAATGTTTTTCTTTTATGCATGAGATTTCTTCACACTTAAACAGTTAGGTTTGAAGTTTGCTTTTTTTAATGTATTGCTCATTCATTGCCATTCATTCTCTTTAGTTTTCCCAAGATGTTTAATCCCTTGGGGCCAGGAAGATGAATTAATAACCACTAGTTAAGCAAGTTCAGATAGCAGCATAACAGAGGCTATAAAACTGAATTTATATGTGTTACTGTAAAATTACATAGGCTGTAAGGCGAAATTTTCATTGGACAGTATATTGCCCCTTGAACTTTTCATTTTAGCTGTCACTAAGGAGTTGTTTTCAATAGGTCATTATACACCAACATATGTGACCTCAGAGTAAAGCATAAAAGCACAACTCTGTAATTCAAATGAAGAGCAACCTATTTATAATTTCATTATTATTTCATTACTGTATGACTTCTGCTATTTTTAAATGTCAAATACAAACAAAGAGTCTTCAATTTAACCTTCCCTGTCATAGAATAAAAGCTTTATTTCCACTATCTTCATGTCTCAGAGTAAAATCTAATAGACTTAGTTCAATAGAGAATCATTTTGATGGGGATGGGGGAGGATAGTGTTTTTCTTTTAATGCTAATTTCATATAGGACCTACAAGCACATATTTTCAAATGAGCTTAATCACTCACTTCAGACATCCAGTGGTCTTATTCTTGTTTCATTTTCTCCTGCTCTCTTCTGAAAGTAGACAATTCATGCAACATAGACTATACAAAGTCTAGAGAAGGAAAAGAGATGTCTGTATCTGAATGTATTCTATACATCCAATCATCATTACTTTTTTTCTTTAAATGAGGGAATTCTTGCCATAGAACCATCACCAATGGCAGGAAAAATGTTATGAAAATGGAGAGAGTGGTTATTATGCTGACAGTACTGTGAGTAAAGTACCATTTTCTTAATCTGTGTGCATTTGAACCAAACAAAACAGCAATTAAGGGACATAGAATGGGCTTAATTTGCTGGTTTCTTGAATCCTATTCTATGTTTAGAGGTCAGCAATTTCTCTCTGATTTTAGCAGCCAATGAAAGACAGCCTCTGGTGATCTCACTTCCCACTTTAAAGTAGTGTTAAGTACCTTGTTGGCTCAATTAAGGTTCATGAATGCTTACCTGAAAACAGATTATTTCAGGGAAAATAATAAAATATTACACATATTCTGTTCATTCTAAAGGACTCATCCCTTTTCACAATATTAATATTACCTTCTTTTTTCCATTTTTTGCTGTAACCAACATCTTTCTACTAATTCCTTTTTTTACCCATTATGAAATCTGCCTCAGATTACCTTTCAGTCTTGTAGCACCAAGAAAATAAGGATCTCTTTGCTCCCATCTGTCAGGGAATATATTTCCATGAGCTCACTGTTTCTTGTTATTTCTGACTATACTTGATGAAAAGTATTCCTTGAAGAGCTTTCCAAACTACAGAGAAACTAGAGAAATTTGAGAGCGCTAACTGGATGAAATTGAACTATTTTAAGGGATCATGGGAGGGTTTTTTTGTTGTTTTTTTCATGAAGCACTGCTGAAACAGATGAGTATTTTTTCATTCCCAGTTAAGCCATTCCATTGTGTAACTGGAAGAAAAAAAAAATTAAACTTCTCAAAATAAAACATATTGATAAGTTCATTAGCATATTAATTGAAAAAATGTTGCTTGAAATCATTATTTTTGCATAAAGTTTCATCCTATTCTTCTGCTTGGAGAAAAAATGAAAATAAGGAAATCTAGCATTAAGTGGAAAAAGTAAATTGCTACCGGTTTTAGCTGCATTTATTCCACCAGGCATTTCAGCATTTCACTGGAGGATGAGTAGAACCTACTTCACTGAACTGTTATAAATTTATTATAAGTAGATTGTTTCTGGTAACATAATCTGGGCAGCTCATAACCTCAAGCTTTCCCACACAGTCTCCTAAATGTATTGTAAGCCTAAATTTACAGTAGTGAGGACTTATTTGTGAAAAAGTAAAATATTTCATTCTTCTATGTAGGTGTCAAAAGACTTTCGGGAAATATTCAGAGTTGATAATGAGATTTTAAGAAGGCTTACCAGGACAGACTATTATCTACTAGGAAATTATGCCCAAGACCTGATTAAGTAGTTTGGGATTTTTTATTTTTCTAAGAGTAATGCTGTTGTCAAAAAGACAAAAATAATTAAATAAAGGAAGATAACTTTTAGGGGAGTTAGAAATTAATTGGTTAATTCTTTTCTCCCAGTATACAGTGCTCATCTCCATACAATTTAAAATAGATTTCGTACTTTCTACTGTCTACAGAATTCAATGTGTTACAGGGTTGGCATGGTGTTTGTGTAAAGTCGGTCACAGGCTGTTTAGTATTCATCAGCATTTCCCAGTCTGCCACCTCAGCTCCTTACTGAAAATGAAAGCTAGAATTGTCCTGGATAATCAATTATGTTTTCAAGATTTATTTTTGAATGGGAATTATAGTGCACAGGGAGTTGGAGATAGAGGATAGTTGTAATATAATCTAGCTTCAGTCATCCTAAATAGGGAGTGAACAAAGTTGTCAATGTTTAATTACCTTGAAAGCATGCAGTCTTCTGAAATAACAGCAATAGTTCTTTCGCTGATACTGGAGCAATGACACCTTTTTGATTTTACATTTTTTGCATACTACCTTTTTGTAACTGATGCTTGCAGCTGCACAGGAGCAGTAACTCATCATCTGGCTAAAACTGGATTATCATTTTGGGCAGCCAGGCTCCAGCATGTACTAAATAAAGTACTTTACTAAATAAAGACAAGCTCAGTCATTTGCATTGGGCTGGACTAGGGGAAGACCTTGTGCATCACTACAATGCTGTTAATCAACAACTTTCCACCTCTAATGTACTGACATTTGGAGGGTTTTTCCGCCATAAACTAGTCATGCAAGTGGTATATGACAAATATGAACTTCCTATACTGAGAAGTTAATGTTCTAAAACCTTATGTACCATATCTCGACATGGTTGGACCTCTTCACAGTTATGGTAACAAGAGGGACAGAGAACACAAGTGTCGAGATGGGATCTTTTTGCTTGCACAAACTGAGGAGGTTCTCATATCTCTGTACAGATTGTGCCTGGGTAGATAAGGAAGGAAGCAAAGAAAGGACTATACAGAAATAAAGATTTGTCGTGGGTGTAAAAAATGAAAGTTAAAAACGATCGGGCCGCGGTGCGGCGACTGCCTTGCGCTGGCGGCCCTGGCGACTGCTTTCTGCTCCGGGGCTGCCCGCCCCCATGCCCGCATGGTTGGTTTTTTTTTTCGGTCGCCCCTTCCCCCCACCACCGCCACCTCCGGCGGCGTGGACAGCGGGCGCTGCTGCTGGGGGTGCGGCTTCGGTTCGGTGCAGAGTTTCGGCGCTGTGTGGCCCCGGCTTTGCTGGCCAGCACAGGCGATCACGCCGTCCAGAATGACTGCAGGAGACGCGATTCCGGTCCCGGGCTGGGGTCGGCCATGGCTCTGCTCCGAGCCGGGGGGGGGCTGGGGCGCAGGGCTGGTCGGGCTGTGCCCACAACCGAGGCGTGCACCGGTGGGGGGTTCCAGCGGGGAGTGCGGTTCTGGCCCGGTGCG
>VYZS01039745.1:26183-36704 GCA_013400695.1 Neodrepanis coruscans | reverse complement strand
ACCCTGAGATTCTTCATTTATCATTTGGGTGCATTCAGCATCAACACCACAGCAAGAGTGTTGACCAAAATATAAACCATTTTTATGCCTATGAATAGAACTTCCTCAGTTCTTTCTTTAATTGTTTGCTGTTTTTCTTCTCATGGAACTGTTGGTTTTCAGAGCAAAGCTGGTCACTGCATTTTGCATTGAGTAAACACAAATCTGCTGTTNAAAAACCCCACCAAGTTTAACTTCATTTTTTTTAATAAAACCCAGTTTCTTCTGATCTTCAGATGATAATAAACTTTCCTAATATTTCCCATTGAAGATTAATACACTTCTCTAGAAAGTTATATCTAATTTATGTGACTTTAAGGGTCATGCTTTAATAACAATGATGAAACACGATTATTACTTCCTAATGCTGAAATTACAGTTTTTACATTGTAAATTTTTCCTGCTATGCGCCCTGTGGCACTAACATTTTTATCACTCCATGTGTTTCTAGTTTTAAAACCTTTACCCCTGCTGTTTGAAAAATATTTCTCATTTTCGTCCCCTATGGAGTACAGAAATCCCTAAAGGCAAACCATTAGTGATCTTTCTGCCTTTTCCCAAACACTTATTATGATCACCAGTGTTGCTTCCACTGCCTCATTGGCTTTTGGTAAAGTATGCAAATGAGATGTTCAAAATACACACTTTTTTTGCAACTGTGCAAGTTCATACTGATTTATAAAACGGGGAGGCTATTAAAGTGACTGAAAATGTCAGCAAGATTTATGCATGGGTGACAAATTGTATTGGAAATGCTCATTTTTAACGTGCTGGCCTGGGCTCCTTCTTTTTGCCAAAGTATTGGATGTGATACACTTGCTTGAAGGCCATTTGCCCCTCCCATCTCCCCCATTTGTTTTAAATAGACTCTGACAGTGACTTTTTGACCAGGAAAATAAACAAAACTCTCCCCATTGATTGTTTTCCTGGTGGAAAGCGGAAATTATTGTTCTTCTGCCTTGTGCTTTCCCATGAAGCTCTCTAAGAAATGACTCTCACATTTGCTTTGGGATGAAACAGTTGTGGCCCTGACAGATTCCTTCATGGAAAAAAAAAACATGGATACTGCCTGAAACAGCACAATTCCTTGGATACTGCCACAGCCAATCTTAAATTTTAAGATATAAACTGCCTTGACTCTTGTAGGATCCAAACTATGAGAGCAACGTTCATTCTCAAGCAACAATTCCACACCCAAATATCACAAACAGCACTAAAATATCAACATGTGCCAAGTACAAATTTCACAGCTTTGCCAAAACATGGATAAAGCAGACATGGAATCACAGGAAAATGACTAAAAAACCTCTATTTTATAACTCTGTGATAATGAAATCTATCATGAATCAATGAAAACACCGCAGCACATTTCACAACAGCAAGGAAATGATGGGGACATTTATGAGGGTTCATTTCAATTTGGGCACCAAAGGCAAAAGGAACCTTGTCATGGATTTTAAAGAGGGAAGGTTCATGCCCATAATCACACATCATGTTATCAACATGTGTCAGAAATGCTGTAAAGAAAGAAAACCAATGAACCACTGAATGTCTTGAAATACTCCTAGGAAATCTCAGACCCCAAAAAGAAAAATACTGCTCTGATACCGACATATTTATAACTTCTGTCACCATGGACAACATTATGTGTGGGGGTTTAAATAGTTTCAAACACTGTATGTGCTAAAATATTAATATTAAGGGAGAGAAGCTGTGCTTTTGGGTTTAATTTCTTCTGTTCCTGTGCATTCAGTTGGGTGCAAATCCCACTCCTTTGAAAGTTTAAACCAGGGCTTGGGTTTATGCAGAAATCCCAGTGCAGATTTCAGATGAAGGTATTTAGGCACCCACTGACCACAGACAACAGTATTTAAACAGTTTTTAGAGTCACATTAATGCAAATGAAGCTTTAAATGGGCTGGTCCTCACTTGGTTTTGTTTTTAAATCAGTACAAGAGTGTTCAGCCTATGAAAGAGCAGAAATTTGGGTACCCACAGCAACTAGAGGTGCAATCCTCCTCTTCCCAAACTCAAAATGCTCTAAAAGTTATTATATAATCCTCTGTATTGAAAAATTCAATACTGAGAACTTAATTCTACTTTTTATATTCAGATCAGTCAGTACCAGTACCATTATTGCTCTGATTTTCCTAATTAGTTCATTAAGTTGCATAATAATTGGTTTACTGCCACCCACTTTTTATGATGCCAGAACTGTGAAAATAAAATTGATTTAGGGCCTTATTCTGATCTATTATGCTTATTCACTCCCATATCCTGGTGCTTGCTGCAGGTTTTTTTTCCCCCTTCATCTCTCCCAGTCTGCATATTTTTCCCCTGGTTTCACTTAAAATGCAGCCCATATTCCAGTGTTATATAGGTGGGTTTCAGATGTGCATTTGACACACAGAAACAAACAACCAAGGCATTGCCAATGGAAAACATCTGTCTCTCACCTTAGGAGGTCAAGATAAAACTCAAGTGTGTGACACACGACGTGGGAATGGGGATTTATTTCCATTGTGTTAATGACATATATCAATGCCTTGACATAAGCAGCTGCCATATTTTATTAATGGGGTTCTGAAAGGGATGGCTTGGCAAAATGATATCCAGACAAAAGCAGGATATGGAAAAGAAGAGGGAAACTCTCTGTTATCACCCTGAGTAGCACTACAATGTGTGAAACCAGGTACTGAGTAGTTGTAGGAGTGTCCACCCAATGGTGCAACAGGAGACAGAAAATTCACATCAGAAAAGTGGCCTTGATTCAGAAAAAAAAGGAAACAAGGTTCTATCAGCACTGAGTTTCTGTGGAGGATTGGAAGAACAGTCATTTCTTTCTGGTGCATAGTAAAGCTGTAGTGTCCTTGTCGTGGATATTCACCAGAGCAGCCACAGGACACCAAAAGATACAGGGAATGTGCTTGGATAAAACATAGAATGAGATGTGGATATCACTGGTTTGGAATTGGAGAGGAAGGGGAAAGGGAAAGGGAAAGGGAAAGGGAAAGGGAAAGGGAAATTTCTCTATCACCATTTCGACTGCATTCTCAAATGCTGCCCTGCCGAAACAGAACAAGGAATGCACCATCTCTTCATCCATAGAATCACAGAATGGTTTGGGTTGGAAAGGAACATCAAAGTCCATCTCATCCCACCCCTTGCCAAGGGCAGGGACACCTTCCACTGTCCCAGGTTGCTCCAACCTGGCCTTGGACACTTCCAGGGATGGGGCAGCTTTTTTGGGCAGCCTGTGCCAGGGCCTCCCCACCCTCACAATAAAAAATCCCATTGAGTGGAGAATAAAAATAAAAGAAGGAAATATATTTGTTTATGATTTGAGGCAGATATTGGTTGGAAGCACTTCTGCACACTCCCAAAGTTTCCAAATGAACCCCTGCCACCTCCTCCTGAAGAAAAAAAACAGTGAGATCCACACCTTGAAGCTCCCAGTGGTTTCATCCACAGGTCCAGCCCCAAACTGGTGGTAAAATGAATAAAATAGAATTGGAAATCAGCAAACAGAGCTTTTCATGACTTTTTGCTGCTCTTGGCCTGCTTTTTTATTTTTGGTTGTCAACTTTGCAGCTTTTGGAAACGGAAGTGTTCAGCCACTCTGTGAATCTGGAATTCCCTCCAACAGAGGCGAGGAGCTGACCCCTGTGCGTGTGTTTCAAAAGTTAAAAGTTTATTGAGACTGCAAACAGCTTCAAATGTTATTGGGAGTGCAATATGGTGCATTATATTGTCGTGCTCACCAGATGGCTCTGCCTTCAACCCCCCCCAACAGTTGTGCCACCGACACTTCCAAACACAGTGACACCGATTTGGAGGTGGCTGAGACCTTCCAGTCCCCCCTGCCAGAAACATCTTTTCCCTCCCAGGTTCCAAGACACAATCAGTGCATTAATTGCTCTGGAGCAAAGAGTCTCAAAGTTTTTGTGCCAGCTGACTGCTATCCACCCTCAAAATTTCTCTCAGGCGACAAAACGCTCGTTGCATCCGAAATTTTGTTAAAAGCACTTGTGAAGGCACAGCTGGTTCATTCTGGCAGTGGCCAGTTCATAAAGCATCTTGGTGAGGGGGTCTTCAAACTATATTTGGGGAATCCTTATTGGCTTTATACTGAAGGAGGGCAGGTTTAGATTATTAGGAAAAATTCCATCCCTGGGAGTGTCCAAGGCCAGGTTGGAGCAGCCTGGGACAGTGGGAGGTGTCCCTGCTCAAACCAGGGGGTGAAACAGGATGAGCTTTAAGGTCCATCCAACCCAAACCATTCTGTGAATCTGTGGAAAACTGTCAACCCTATTTAATACGCTCCTGGCAAACCTGAAGCACAACTTTAAAGAAATTCTTCTGCTGATGTTGTGCTGCAGAACAAGTTCTGGGACTTCCCTCCATCCTGAGGTACCTTCTCCTCACTCTATAGAAACCACTATTTTCCAGAAAAGTCTAGGACCTGTTCTCACCATGCAATATTTCCCTCACATCACTCCATTTTCCCTGCTCTCCCAGAATATGACCTCATTGGATGAACATTTCTTCTTGCTGATGTAAATATTTTCAAACCCTGCAATAAAAGTTTCATTACCAAAAGTGATGGAGATGTTTCGGGGTAGTTTTGCTAAAAAAATGTGCACTTTTTTTTTTTTTCAGCTGTGCACTTGAAGGGAACTAATGTGAAGTTAGTGCTGTAATAAAACTGTAAATAAAATTCATTATAGCCCATAGATTTCCAGATATCATCTCTATTGACTCAATATTATGGAAATACGTAAAAATAAATATAAAAATTATTTTGAGGATACATCACCTTATTTTATCATCATGAAATAATAATGGAAAATCCCTTCAGGAAAAAAAAAAAAAAAAGAAAAGAAAAAGGAAAAAAAGAGAAAAAGATTACATTTACTGACATTTACAATACATGAATTTTCTTATGTTTTTCCACAAGTGTGATGTTACATAAAATTAAATGTATATAATTAATGTTCCTCTGTTTATGAGCAGCATTGCTTGACTCTTACTGCACACAATGTCTCAATGCCAAGATATAATATAGACCCAATTTCCCTGCAGTATCACAACATTTTTTATGGTTTCTTGTAACCATCTAAATCTCCCCACTTGAACAATGTTTGTCAATGAATCTTTTAGCTTAATTACAAGATGCTGTACGTGCCTCGTGACCTGTTTTTGAGGTCAAGTAACATTTATATCTCACTGGAGCAAATCTGTGCTGGAGCTGACAGACATCAGGGATCATTTGGAATGCTCATTACATATTGTAATTTACTCTCAGGGTGGAAGGCAGAGCTGACAAAGTGCTGCTCAGATGTAGAGGTTTAGATTGTTTTCCGTATTTCCTCGTGTCCATGGGATCACTGAAAGGTTTGGGAGGTCTCTGCCGTGACCTCCTGCCCCAGCAGGGTCAGCTCTGGGGTCCAACCTGTGCCAGGGCCTCCCCACCCTCATTTTAAAAAGTGAGGATGCTGCAGGCTCTGCAAACATGTTGAGAGCACATCCCATGGCATGTTCCTGGTCACTGGTAAAGTTGTTAACACAGAAAAAGGTCTCACGAAACCCTGCAGGTTCCATCACATCCATCACAGAATCCAGGAATTCAGATTTAATGCACTCATTAACTGTTCTCCCCAAACCTGCTCGTCCAAACAGCTTGTAATGTCTCCACAAACAGACTAAGAAGTTTCTACTGGATGAATTTAAGACTGACTAGGAATACTGTAAAGCCCTTTAGTCTCTTCGTTTATTCTATGTTTTATATCATATGGGAGGGATGGGGGCTTAAAAGCACCAAGTGAGCACAAATGAGGCACTGGGGAGTTGAATTCCAGTGTTGTTTTTAACATTGATTTATCATATGCATGGTCAATTGAGAAAGTAATCTCTGGCCAGGCTTCAAGAACATACTCATACAATCACAGAATCATTTATGTTACAAAAGACCTCCAAGACCTTTGAGCCCAGTCTTTGACAGTCCAGCACCTTTTCCCCCAGCCCAGAGCACTGAGTGCCACATCCATTCATTCCCTGAACACCTCCAGGGATGGGGACTCCAAACCTCCCTGGGCAGCCCCTTCCAAGGCTTAACCACCCTTTCCATGAAAGAAATCTTCCAGATGTAATACAAGGACTTAAGGAGATGAGAAATCCAGCACAAAGCCAACCCAGTAAAACGTTGTTCAAGCTGTTCCACACGTGGCAATGGGTCACCACCTCTTTAACAAGGAGAGGCACCATCAGCCCTTCTTCAACCAGTGTAAAACCAGCAGAAACATACATCTATCTCTCTGAACTATCCACTTCACCAGCCATAATTAACACATTCACTCTGATTGAGTACAAATTGATATTTCTAGGCAGCCTGGCCAAGGCCACCAACAGCATCTCTGCTCCACAGCATCTGCTTCCCCAGCCATAACAAAACACCTCACCAAACAAAAGCCACCTCTCTGGCATTGGCAGGGAACAATCAGAACACTTATTTTCAGAAGAATTATCCCAAATAAGCTCTGAATGTCAAGAACAACCCTCTCTTCCCATTGCTCAAAACTTGGTACAGCTGCAACATTTAACCCAGCCCTGCAATCAGCTCTGGGTAGAACTCAGGGAGTGTGACACCAAATCCAGGGATAAACATTTTGCTTCTCTGCAGTGGATAAACAGGCATCCTTCTCTCTGCATTCCTCACTGGATCTTCCAGCCTTTGCCAACTTGATTACACAATTCTTAACTAAATATTTGCCAACTGCAGCTGCGGCACTAAGTGGTGCTGCTTGAGAATTCCTTCAGTAAGAAGAAGAAAAGCATCATTACAGTCCTTATTTTTTTTTTAAGTATCTTTTCTTTTTATGAAAAAAGAAAACCTTTTAAGAGTATTAGCCAGAGTGTTGAAATGAATGAGAACTTAAAAATATATATATACCTACCAATAATTTTATATTTATTGCCCTTAATTTAACAAATTAATGCACAAACTCCATAGGCAGCGTTTCTGCCGTGAAATTATTATACTTAAATGAACTTTTGACAATGTATTAATTACAAGGACATGACCACATTTATTCTGCTGATCTGGTAATTACATGCATTAAAGAAATATTTATTCAGAAACCATGTAGTGTATTTCAAAACAGGCTTTTATTGCCAAGTCACATTTCCTGTGTAAAACTGCCCTTCTTGCCATTTATGAGCCTTTTTCAAACTTTTCCAGAGGGCAGAGGTGGGAACAGAAATGCTGAGTAAAGTCTGGGCTGAAAACATTGAAAGGCCCAGCAGTTTCAAATCTCAGGCTGGATGGAGAGACTGAACCTGTATTTTCTTCTTAGCCAGTGCACATAACCACTCAAATTTAGTTTTTTTTAAATTTTTAAGGCCCAGCACTTCTGTTTTCGTTTGATAGCCAGTGCAAAAATTTGAAATCCTCTCACTTGCACCACAATTTTTCCATTAAGAAATCGAGAACATCTTCACGAAAGGAGAATGTTTGTGTAAATCAAAATCTCACATTTTTGCCCTTTTCTCTAAATAGATGTTTCATAATGCCAGAAAACATTTTTATGGAGTCCTCTAGTAATGAGCTGTTCTTGACTGTGAGCAACAGCCAAAGGTTAGAACCACATGAAATGTTGAAATAACCTAATTTTTGCTCTATAGTTGTTCTTAACTTTTGCTGTACAGACCTGGCTTTGGGTTGGTTTTAGCATGTCAATACTTTCATTTTTAATGAAAACTTACAATGCAAGTGAGGAAAGAGTAAAATCTGGGATTCTGAAGGAACAGCTTTAATTATCACAACCACCCCAGCCAAAAGAAATAGCTTGTCATGAAGGGAGGGATGTAACCCACGATAAATGGTCTCCCACTATGAAAATACAAAGGAAAGCCCTAAAAGAAAGAGGATCAGTGGTCCAAATATGATTCCAAATGGAATTCACTCATGGTTTAAATCACTACATTATTACACAGGGACCTTTCCTACCCAAAAGATTCACTCCTTCAACTTGGAAGTGTCCAGGGACTGACTGGACATGGCCCTCAGTGCTCTGGTCTTTGGTCAAAGGTTGGACTCCACGACCTTGGAGGTCTTTGCCAACCTCCATGATTTTGTGACTAACTCATGCCACTTTTCCCTAATTTTTAGGTATATCAGCCATAGAGTGGCTGTGATGGAGCTGGAATAACTGGAAAAGTACCTGTGGATGAGGTTAATCTTTGCTCTCTCCATCACTTTGCAAACACAGCCACCATGAGTGTCAGACTGGGCACATTTACTTCTCTCTTAAGAGGAACCAACAAAGTCAAACAGATGCTTGTTCGGTTTTCAGGCAAACAACAGACCCTCTGACAGGAAAACAATGTCATTGTGTGATTTCAGACCGTTCCACTCCTATAACAAACAGCAATTTTGAAGATAGAATAACCACAGCAAGGTGGGTCTAAAGTGGATGCTGCTAAAGGTTATGCAAATGGAGGGAATTATAATTCTGTCTCAATGTCATTGCATGTGTCTACTTAGATGCACATTTTCTGCTATGTTTAAGTTAAACAAAACACTAAATGACTGTGTCGTATGACATCTCATTAATATGTTTCTATTCACATCTGTGCCTTTAGTATTAAAAAAATGGGCTGTTCTAGTGATAAGAGATTAAGTCCTTTAATTAGAAACAAATGACAAATCACTGTTAACCCCATGCGATGCTTTCTAAAACTTCCATCAAATATTCCCCTTAAAACATTATTAAGCACAAGTTCAGCAGATCTACTTCCTAGAAAGTGCTATTTAACAAAACCCAGGCAGGATGTTAATACTGAGCCTGAATTACAGGTTGCCAATGCATTTCCTGCAAGGGGATTGACAGGGGATCATTTTGTTATGGGGCCACCTCCAGCGTGTTGTGACAACCAGTCATTACACCTCTGAGCACAGCACTCAGCTGTAGGTTTCTACAGGATGCAAATAGCTCCAAATGGGTTCAATTTAGAGACAGCAGATAATGTATCATTCACTTCTTTAAGGTAGAAGCTTTTAATTTCCAAGGAAAAAGAAAGAGGAGTACGTTGCAGTCGCCGGGAATAAAGATCGGCTTAACAAAGCTCGGCAGGAAAAAAACAAGGATAGAAATAACTTATAAAAATAAAAAGCTTAACTTGCTGTTTCCAGTTGTCTCAGGGACCTACAGGCTGTGTTAGCCACCATCCCTATTTATTTAGGGTGCCATAAAATTGTTCATTTAAGATCTTTGCTTTGCAACCGGTGACAAATACTAGAGAGCAAGATTTTCTGTTTGCATAGCAAACCTTTCATCTGGAGTCATCCCAGCAGATCTGGCCAGGTACCCACACATCACATCAAAACAGAGAGCATTAATTACTAACAATAATTAATTCATGGTATAGGCATGGTAATAGTTGGAAAAAAAAAAAAGTTTTACCAAAACAACTACAAAAAAAGGGAAGAAAAATGCCCAAACTGCCCCAAATGCCCATTTTTATGAAAGAATTTGCTATTTCAAAACACAAGCATCCCCTTAGGTTTTGTAAGCTTACACATTTTTAAATGTCAATTATGTTGGAAACATAGACAAAACTCCAGGTATTTAACAAGCAACAGGTTCACCAAGTTTTAAGTGTAACTTATGTCCTTCTGTCATCTCATTCTTTCTGGCTCCAAACAAAAACTTTAAACAGTTCTATAGTATCTCAAAGTCCACTTTTTTTGGGATAAAATACTTCTAAATTTCTTAGATATGTAAATAACAAGAGGAGGGATTGCCTTGTGTCATCTTGGGGGGTTTTTAAGTGAAATATTGGTACCTACAGAAAGACACTGCAGTGGCAAATAAAAGCCATTTTCCACAACTCCCATTCCATCACAGCCTTTAGCAAGAACTCCAACCAACTTCAAGAATTTGTGTGTTATTTGCTCTTAGTTTGGTTTGGGGTTTTTTTCCTGGTCATCCCCAACACTGTGATTTAACAAAAATGAAAGTCAGCATCTGACAAAGCCAGACAGTGTTTGTGGACTGAAAANAATAATAATAATAAAAATTAAAAAGCCAAATGGGAAAGAAGAAACTGAGCTCTACTCAGTGAGAGAGTTAAAATACAGAGCACTGACTGGCTGTGTTACAAGTGGTTTCAGTCAGTGCAGGTTTGTCTGGGGAGAGGAAAACCTGCAGATGAATTAGCAGGATTATCNAATATATCACATTCCATGACATATTTGAGAGCTGGAAATGTGGCAATGAGTGTATTTTTCTTTGTCTTCAAAGGAAAGGAAAGAATATTTAAATCAAAAGCCAAAGCGAATTAAAGGTACTTTGTAATTGACATTTTAATTATCTTGTTTGGATATTATTCATTTTATTTATTCTTCTAAATGCAAACAGTTCTGGACCTCTGTATAAATATTATCTCCCTTGGAAGTCGTCAGTACCTCTAATAAAAATGTAC
>VYZS01039745.1:10600-22714 GCA_013400695.1 Neodrepanis coruscans | reverse complement strand
AAAAAGGAAAAAAAAAAAAAAAAGCAACTAAAATAAATGTAAATGGAGACTGTGTTAAAAAATACAGATTATTTCTAAAAGCCACTCTTTAGTCCAGCCAAAAATGTGATGGGGAGTTGACAGTTTTTACGAGCCAAAACAACACCCCGGCGTGTTGTGTCGTGTTTTAGCTGAAACACTGGGGCCAAAGTCAGCATTTGACACCATGTGCTGAAATTCAGAGCCCTGGCCCAACCCAACCACAGGTTTTCCCTCAGAATTCCCTTTCAGTTTGGTGTTTGGCTTGGAAGGAGGTGTTGGATACAAGCGTCACTAGTGCTGGGAATGCCCAGGCTGGACATGGAAAGTGCTACCAAGAGCTTGGGTGAAGAGCAAAGGCATAACCCTCTGCAGGGAATGGTTGTCTGGAGGATGCTCTGCCCCAAAATCCAACATTCCCCTTCCGTAGGGAGAAGTTTCTTTGGAGCAATGGCTCAACTGATGTTGGATGGTTTCACAGCAAGGACTGAATGAGGCAACTGCATGAAGCTGCTCTGACCAGCCATCCCCCACTGCTGCTTGAGGATTTCAGTTTTAAAATCCAATGTTGGGGAAGAAAATAAAGATTTGGAGCAAATGTAGGAAAGTGGGTGATGCAGGCAGCACCTTCTCCCTGCAAACCACAGCTTGGGGCAACAATGTAGAATCTGAGGATCATTTAGGTGGGAAAAGACCTCTAAGATCGAATTCAATTGTGATTTGGAAATAGTGAACTGCTGCAGGAGCTCAGGAACAGTTAGTTTGGTGCATGCAGCTCTAAAAGGCTTCCTGACCTCCAGGAAATTCTCCTTCTGGGCAATATTAACAATCCAAACCATAAATTGAGCCTCTGGGCTGTAAAACACTTCCTTTCAGGTTTTGTACAAGCTCCTCTGCAGGTCATTACTCCACATTTTCACTGTGGTAAGAGAGAAAGGCATTTCGATATATCTAGACCACACTCAGCACCCAGAGTACTCCCAAAAATCCCAGCCCTGGGAGTGAGGCACCCCAGTGTGGGAGCTCTTTTGGAAGCTTCTGGAACATTTTCTGCAAACTCTTTTCCAACCCTGACCTTTCTGGTCAAAAAAAAAAAAAAAGTCCAGATTCTTCTGAGCTTTGTTTTGTTTGTTACTAATTCTGACATGAGGATTCACACGAGGGTGTTCCAAAAGGGGAGGAAAATGAAGGAGTTATTTCAGCCCTAAGAGACTTAAAGGATTATTTCCTTGCAAAATACAAATGACAGTTTTCCTGTAATGTTTCTCCTCCATAATGCACATGTTAATCCGTAATTTCCTTTGCCAGATGCAGTGTAATCCTCCTCCTGCAGACACCACAGCACAACTGCTGTCGAGAAAACAGCAGCAAGAGAAGTTCCTCCATCCAGAGTTGGCAAAAGGCAACTTCACCAACCAACTTTTTGGCAGGAATGCAGCCCTGATACAGCAAGATGCAGCAAAATAGCTGCATCCCTTTTTTGTACCTGATCTCAACCAAACTCCCTCTTTATGAGGTGTGAGACACCCAAAGAGCTGTTATTCAGCCATTACCCAAAAACTGCAACAAAGCCTGAATCAATATACAGAATATATTTCACAAATCTGTCACAATCCACTTGTTGATCAGTTGCTTTTTTGCCACTTGTTAATGATTCCTCACGTAAAGAGGCCATGCTATTAATCTTAGGCAGCTTCAGTAAATTAGTTTGTAAACAACATCTTAACACTCTTTAAGGAGAAAAGCAAATCCAACAGGTTTAGAAATAAATCTTTCACACCCCAGTAATAACTAAATAAAGGGTCTGGATGGGTTTATGGAAAGGATAGAGAAATGGCTAAAAAAAGCCCATTTTCAATGTATCCAAAAGTCCATTTTCAATGTATTGTGGGCTGTTTTCATTAGGCCTCTGCATATGATTGGGTATTAGCTCCTCAAAACAATTATTCCTCAGCCACTGTGATATGTTGAGTTCCTCTCCCAGATGTGACAGAGGGAACAATTACCTTCCTCATTAGTTCTACCTACAGCAGGAATATCAATTAGTCTGGGAATGATCCTAAGAGTGGAACCAGTCTGGGAGATTTGGGCTATTACTGAGTGTGAACCCTCTGAGATATTTTGAAGGAATAGCGGGAGCAAAGTCACCTGCTCAGTCCTGCTCAGAGGGGAAATTTGGCTCCACCCTGGCCCAGCCCTGGATGTTTCCAGGAAAAAAACCTCAGGGTGAGGACTTATCCATGCTTAGCCTTGTTGTGACACTTCCTCATCCCTGGAAGTGTCCAAGGCCAGGTTGGAGCAACCTGGGCCAGTGGGAGGCGTCCCTGTCCATGGCACAAGGTGGAATGAAATGAACTTTAACAGATGATCTCCCTTCTAACCCAGACCTGTAAGTGTGGTTTCTAAGCAAGGATTTAATGCTCCCAGATGTATTCTCACTGTACATGTCTGGCAGTGGTTNCTGGGAATGATCCTAAGAGTGGAACCAGTCTGGGAGATTTGGGCTATTACTGAGTGTGAACCTTCTGAGATATTTTGAAGGAATAGCGGGAGCAAAGTCACCTGCTCAGTCCTGCTCAGAGGGGAAATTTGGCTCCACCCTGGCCCAGCCCTGGATGTTTCCAGGAAAAAAACCTCAGGGTGAGGACTTATCCATGCTTAGCCTTGTTGTGACACTTCCTCATCCCTGGAAGTGTCCAAGGCCAGGTTGGAGCAACCTGGGCCAGTGGGAGGTGTCCCTGTCCATGGCACAAGGTGGAATGAAATGAACTTTAACAGATGATCTCCCTTCTAACCCAGACCTGTAAGTGTGGTTTCTAAGCAAGGATTTAATGCTCCCAGATGTATTCTCACTGTACATGTCTGGCAGTGGTTTTCATCCTTTTCAAAGACGCTGAGAAGGACTTAAATCTCATCTGTTTTTCAGAGATTAAAAAAGCATTTTCAGAGAGATTAAAGAGTGTAGTTCTGTTTTCTCCTGCTCCAGCTTCTTTCCCCTCCTCTACACCTTTCTACATTAATTGATCAGCAAATCAATTGCTAACAGAGCCAAGTCCTGCAAAATACTTGAAAGTCATCCAGGTGTTTGTACCCACTCAGGTGAGGAGTTGATCAAGCAGCAACATAAATCAGGCCACAAGTTCTAAATCCAGCAGTCTCTGTCCCTTCTCTCCCATCACAGCACCCCAGAGGCTGCAGAAAGAAACTCCACAAGCGTTTAGATTTATTCAGAGCCTTTGAAAATGGTTCCTGCTGGACTCCCCAAAGCCTCAGATTCCCCCCAGTTGGGCAGAGACCCAGAGGTGCCACTTTATTTCAGTATTTATTATTTATGTCGTGCAGAGTAGTTGAACAAGGAACAGCATGGAATCAAACCCTGGAGCAAGTCCTCAGCATCTCCCTCTGCCTAGAAAGTGGGACTGGAATAACTCCATGCACACCCCCAGATATGGGAGCAAAGACAAGACCTAACTATTCTCTATACAGTCTTCATGTATTTAACAATTAAAGGTGACAAAGAAGAAATAACAGCTTTGTCTACCCAGTTATCCAAGAGATCCTGGAAATCTCTATATTCCCTCTCCATCTTTACAAAATATACTCGTGCAAAAACAGTCATCTGGAGTAATTAAAGTGTAAGTGGTATTGCTAAGACACTGCATTGTCTAAAGCATGAAATTCCACAGTTCTCCAAGATTAATGTCCTGTTCCTGTAACTTGGTTGTTCCTGGCTTAAGTATTCCACATAATGCTGCTCATTACAGAGAGCAGTGACATCTCTATCCAAGGGGGAAATATGGTTCAAGTCAGCTTTTGTGTTTAAATATTAGTAGTAAATTCAAATTCAATTTCACATGATCAGTGTATGTGACACTAACTACATCAAGGTAGACTTGGGGATTTCTCAACTCTGTATTGAAGAGAATTACATGACTGAAAACTAATTAGGGAAGCACATAAAGTGAATTTATTTAGTATTCTCTTGTATGTAGTTAACTTAAAGTAATGTATCAAATTTCCTATGGAAAAAAAAAATGTGGCTACATAACACTGAACAAAATGCATCAGAAATCAGATCAGGCAAATTATCTTTCTTTTTTTTTTTTTCTTTTCCCCTCTCTCTTTTAAAACTGAAAATGTTTAAGCTGTAATGAAAAAAATGATAATAGGAGGGATTTTTCCTCTGGAGAAGAGGAGTGCTTTGGTACAGCAACAATGTAGGGAATAAGAGAGAGCTGCCATGCAAAAAAGAGAGCAGGCAGATGGAACTTGTCTCTGTCTTCTCCCTCCTCCTCTTCCTCTTCCTCCAGTCCTTCCCAGAATAAGACACACACTGAATCCCTCCTGCCTGGCACTGGTGACAACATGCACAAGAAATGTTTGATGATGCTTTTGTTGAGTGTTATAAATGATAAACTCATGACAATAGATGTCTTAGAAAGTGTTTCTATGTTGGTGGGGTTGAGCTGCAGCTTTGAACAAGGCATTGAGTCTAAGTGCTGGGGATGATGAGTATTAATAAAGCCAGTTATGACAAATGGACAAACCTTGGTGGGTCACTGACACTCAGACAAGATTTCCATGGGTGTTTTTCCCTGTAGTGTTTTTGCTCTGTCTTTGCCACTCAAATGAAGTAACTGCCTTGTAAGAAAAATAACAAAATATGATATTAACAAGGAATAAAAAAATAAACCTGACTCTTCCAGAAGCAATGGCACTGAAATAAAAGGATGATGTGGCTGCCATGGCAAAGGGATTTATCCCATTCACTACATGTAATAATGTCCTAAAAAGCAGAGCAAAGGACCACCATAGATTCAAAGAAATAGATTCATAGAAATACTTGGGTTGGAACACACACACACACACAGAACCTGATGACTTGGAAAAGACCTTCAAAGATCATCAACTCCAGCCTTTAGCCCTGCACAGGCCCATCCTCAAGAGTCACACCATTAAAGATCATGTCCAAAAGGTATTTCACTCTGCAAAAAAGGTCGTTGCTTCAGTTTCAGCCAGGCTTTGTGGTGGCTCTTCCTAAAGAAAAATCACTTTCCACTATCAAAATTTTTATACCTACAACAGAAACTTCACTGAACACATTCCAGTGGCATCTGTGGTTAAAAGCTGCCTCTCATGTTCAAGGACATGGGAAAATGCAGCACTGCACTCATCTTTTTGGTGTGAAAACCCCAACCTGCAGCCCCTGACCCCTGCACCGAGACAACACTGCTCCAAATCCCTGCTCTGCTCACACATCCAACGCTCAGCTTGAGCTGCTGACCCAGCTGGATGACCCAGAGCAGGGCAGCACCTCTCTGTAAATTTGCTTTAAAAAAGGGAAAGCAAAAGCCTCGGCTATTTCTTGATACTCTAACCAGGGCTGGGAGGATGAGAGGAATCTCAGGAAGAGCTGCTGGGCAGTTCCAGGGCTCTCCTGGCTCCCAGGGCAGGGATTGGCTCCTCTGTCGAGCTCTGCCTTGCAAACACCACGAGTCACACAAGGCAAGTCCTGTCCTGGGGGATGAGCTATTTTGGACTTAGGCACGCTCTAGGAAGACTAAAGTGATGACTAAACAGATGTTTGAGGATGCAGTTCTAAGCTGTGTTGACTGTGGAGGGGGCAGACCATCCTCTTGCATCAGGAGATGATTTTGCCCGGAGTTGGGGAGGCAAACTCTGCTCCCTGCCAGCCCTGGAGGGAGCTTCAGGGCCTTGGTGTCCCAGAAGCTGGGTCTCCTTACTCAAGGAGCACATTTCTTGAGGGACAGAAGGCTAAAGTTTGAAAAAAAAAATAAAACAGAATAACTTTCCAGCTTTTTTTCTCATGAATTTTGGTAAATACAATGCTGCTAGACACCCAGATTTTCCAAAAAGGGGCACTAGCAGTCTTAGATGTCCATTCTTTTGGTATAAGAGGCAGTGATAGAACTGATTCAATAAAAATATGAAAACCTACATTTAAATAGAAAAAGAATGGCCAAAAATACACAGGGAACACTTCAAAAATAAAGCCTAAACAACCCCCTGACTTAAATATAATCATTTAATGAATCTCCCAAAGGTCATCTCAACATCTAAACATTTGTCTAGTAACTTAAAGGTCCTCAAAGCCTTTAGGATGTGGGTCTGAGCCATTGGTGATGGTTCCATGGATAATCTGGCAGGAGAGGGGGAAAGCAAAGAAGTGTCCTGCACTCTACACCCTTCCAAGCCAAAGCAAAACTCTTGTAAAGGTTATTTTTCCTTCTGTAAATCTAAGGTCAATTAAAAATAATTATTTCAAAATGTCTTCACAGAGATGTTTCAAACACCACCTGATTTGGGTGGTAGAATCAACAGATTTAAGGATAAAGGACTGTCCCCAGCTTCAAAAATGTCCATTCCCTCCTACATAACCAAAGAACAGAGTGGGGTGTGATGTTGGACCTTATTTATTCCTGGCAAAATCACAGAAATAAACAGATAAATAGCAGTGATCACACCCACAGAAGCAAACCCCAGACACCAGCACTTATTTCTAATTATTCCATTTGATTGTTTGTGGCTCAAATATTTGCCCAGCCCGAGCACTGCTCATTTTTACATCCTCTTATCCACTAAATCTTCCCCTCTCTTAACTCTTGAGATAAGAAAAGGCTGGAAAACACGTCCTGTATAAAAGTGCTGATGATTGAGCTGCTTTAACCTAAAGGGAGGAATCAGCAGGGAGGGGTTTGCACAGAGAAAAGTCGGTGGCTGCAAAGAAACTGCTCTGTGTGTCCACTTCAAAAAGGATAAATAGCAACAGGAACTGCTGAGAAGGAGATTTTGATTAGACATTACCAAAAAAAAAGAGCCTTTAGAGATTGTGGAAACTCCATCAGTGAAGATTTAAAGAGCAAGTTAGACAAGGATCTGTCAGGAAGGATTTGGGCACAGCTGATCCTGCCTCCCAGCTCTGTCCTCCAATATCTCTGCTCTTCCGTTTCTCCTTGTATTGTTAACTCATACTTTGTATTTTTTTTGTATTCTGACTTCTAAATGAAACACATTTGATATTCCTCTTTGTTCCACATTGTTTTTTCTGAGATTTTTAGTCATCTAAGTGTTCCCCAAGTGTTTTAAGCCAAGTGCAGCTGTCAGGAAAGCAACACGGGGGTTTCTCTTTATGTCTGTTTTTCATTTAGAAAGTATTAAAATGAAACAAATATTTTAAAATAGATGTTAAATGAAACATTTTTTCAATATGACACGGGAGAAAAAAGTAAAAAAAATTGATAAAACCTGAATAAAATGAGGAAATTACACTAAAATACAAAAACAAACTGGCATCAGACACCTCAATGACTGAAGAGTCTAATTTCCCCCCTCTGATATTTCAGATGATTTTGGGAGGGCAAAGTCTTGCTAAGGAACATTCTCCCTTTCCTAATTTAAACCAAATAGTAAAATGAAGATATAAATGAAGTAGTTTTGTTCAAAGCACAAACAACTATTAATTTCCCTAAAAATTACAAGTGACTTTATCTGCAGGATTATTGCTCTCCATCAGAAAAGGCTGGGAAGGAAGAGACCAGTGAAACTGCAATGCAAACTGAAAAGTTCCCAGAAAATTTCCCTGAGTTCTGCAAGAGCTTGAATGACGTTCTTGGGGCATTTCCAGAAATAGAAGTGCAGCAAAGAAAGCAAATCTTCCTGCTGCAGCAAAATCCAAAATAGGCACTGAGCTTTCAAAGCCTCCCATCATCATCCCTTTAACCTTGGCCCTCCTGCCTGGGCCAATTCTCTGTCTGTGCTCCCCCCCAAAGTGTTGGCATCAAATGGAATTAATGACACTTTAATGATGCTGTGGCAGCCACCAGACCTCCTTCAGCTGGAACTACTTCAAATCTCTCCATCTTTCCTTTCCAGGCTTTTCAAAGCCTGTCTCACTCTCAGATTTTTATTTTTTTTTTATTGCTTCCCTAAAACATTGCAGTGCTGAACATTGTATGTTAATTTTTTTCCACTCATGTAAAAGAAATAATAATTTTTTTAAATTTTTTTTTATCTATACAGGCCATTATATTTAGATTTCCTCTGGTATTTCAATATACCACATAATCTGTCTTCTTTCTACCTTCCCCAGACCAGTTTGCTACTGAAAACACTCCAATCTATTGGAATTTTGATCAAGAAATTGAGGCAAAAACTTCTATTTTTTTTGTAACATGGTCAGTGCCCTAAAAAATCAGAATCTGATGGATGAATCAGAGAAATACCTCAGGTTTTTGTTTTAATCCCTCTTTCTGCTGCTCCCCATTGCAGCATTTCCTTCAGGAGCTGCTTGTTGCAACCCCTGGTATGGAAAATTAGAGAGATTAGGCTGAAGTTTAGAAAAAGTTCAGCTGGTAATTTGGTCTCTAATCACCTCATGCAAAAAATCCCAGTGTTTTTTTTAATGACATCATACATAATCATAAGGCAAAATGGAATGCCATCTGTTTTGCACCATTTCCCTTTGTCTTATTAATCAGAACTTATTTCTGCATCTCCCTTTTTTCCTGCTCTGTGCAGATAATTCCACACATGTAGCCCCCTTTTTTGAAATTTAGCTGAAATTCAGGTTTTCACCATTCTATCAGCTCTCCAATAAATTCAGCATAAAAAATTAGTTTTCCTTTTTATATTATTTCAGAAATGTGATTGGGTTGTGATTCCTAGAAACCAAAAAAAGATTCAGTTATGGTGTAATGACACTTCAAGACAAACATTTTTTACCTTCTTTCCTTATATTTTCTTACTTCCTCAGATTTTTGAAGGATCAAAATTATTCTCCTGAGGAAATTTTATTTAACACTTTTGTACAGAATTTATTACATTTTTGGTTGTTAGCATTGCTTTGCTTCAACCTCTCCTATTAGTGACCATTGCAGCCACTTCTAGGAAAAAAATTACCCTGATTTTAGTCCAGCACAGAACGTTTTTAGGATATTTTATTATTTCCAGTGAATGGGGGCTGATTTTTTTTTGCATGTAAAAATAACCAATATGAGATTTCTGAACTAAACTTCTGCTCCAGCTTGAAAAATACATTTCTTTTTCCTAAACCTGTTTTTGTGGAGTGAATCCCCACCTCACCCCCCAACCACAACCAGGAATATTCCTCCCAGCACACAAACTCTTGGGGGTACAAACTGTGCCTGCATCTACATCTGAAATTACCCAGCACATTGCAGCATTCCCCCAAAACAAAATAATAACATGCAGCCTGCAGAATGTGCTTCTCCAGCATAAAGCATCTGCTTTCACAGTTCATTAGAAGTTTCTTTCTCTCTTATGGCTTTGTGGATAACTTTATACCTCCTGTTTAGAGCCAACAGTAAATTGGCATTTCCAAAGTCACAGTTTGAGCACTTTCCAAAAGCTGCAGCAGACACAGGTCCTGGTGGCTTCAGCAGCTTAAACCCTCCTCTCCTTATTCTACTGAATGAGTCTCCTAAACAGAAAAAAAAAATGATGTTTTCAGTGAATTTGTGTGGTTGCTTTCCAGTTTGCCTTTTGACTATTTCTTTTATATCCCCCATTAAAGGCTGTTCAGTTTTCTGGGCAGCCTTAGTCAGTGTTCCTGGAGTTTCAGGAGTTCAGGCCTGTCTTGCCTCCTTTATTTGGGGATAAATAATTTAGGGAATCACAGAATAGTTTGGGACCTTAGTGCCCATCTAATGCCACCAGCAGGGAACCTTCCCCCTGGTTCCTATTCAGGTGCAATTCCCCCAGTTCCCCACTCCCTCAAGGAACACAGCATTAATTAATTGGGGTTGGGGGTAACTCCAGGCTGGAATTCCTGCTCCAGGTTCTATTCCCCCAGTTCCCCACTCCCTCAAGGAACACAGCATTAATTAATTGGGGTTGGGGGTAACTCCAGGCTGGAATTCCTGCTCCAGGTTCTATTCCCCCAGTTCCCCACTCCCTCAAGGAACACAGCATTAATTAATTGGGGTTGGGGGTAACTCCAGGCTGGAATTCCTGCTCCATAAGAAAGCTTCAGACTTGGCTTTATCTTGGTTTTGTAGCCAAACCACCTTCCCTCAGTGTTTCCTCACGGAACACAAAGTCACCTTTGAAGCTCTGCTTGAAAACCAGCCTCTGTCTTCCAAAATAATCCAGATTATCCTATAAGTGACTATTCCCTCTCCTTATTTATCACTTCCCT
This sequence comes from Neodrepanis coruscans, assembly GCA_013400695.1. Taxonomy (NCBI): domain Eukaryota; kingdom Metazoa; phylum Chordata; class Aves; order Passeriformes; family Philepittidae; genus Neodrepanis; species Neodrepanis coruscans. The sequence continues at coordinate 12,519 of VYZS01039745.1, read as the reverse complement.
GGTTCTCCTGTGACCTGCAAGCTTTAAAAGTTCTTTTTTTTCCAGCTCATTAATCATGTCATGGAAAAGCATCAGGCCATGGCTGGATCTCTGGGAGATGTTGCTGAAAACATCCCAATTACTTTATTGCAATTAGTTTACCAGTTTTAAATCTGCTTTACTGGGTCACAGTAATTTTTTTATGTCCTCATTTCTTTTATTGAAATGTCATGTAGCACTAAGTCAAGTATAGGATTTTAAGTATATTATGACAGCTCAGTAAGCTTTATCAGCCCCTTTAGCTCAGATCTTTGCTCCCAAAGCCTGAAATCTTGGAGTGAACTGGCTGCCAAACTTTTCCTTATATCTGTAATTTTCACCATGGCCAGTGCCAAGGCTCATCCTTTGATGAAAGCAGTGTCTTAAATACAAATAAAATGAGGGATGAGTAAATAGAATAAGTTAGGATTCATCAAAATAAGTTGTAGGTATCAAAATAAATTAGGATTTATCAAAATTAATTTGGATTGATTGAAATTCAAGTGTGAGCTGCTGGTTTAGAGGGGTTTTTTTTCCTTTGGGTTATGGTCTGGGGTTTTTACACATATTTTCCTTGCAGACACTATTCTTGAAGGAAGACTCTTTTCCCAAAATAGAAGATGATTTAATCTCTTTCCTTATGACAAAACCAGTTTCAAATGCAACCACACCTTTGCAAACAGGTGTCATCCAGTTAATACCAATTCCTGCCTTAGTTAAGGAGCAGGAAGGTCTCTTGTAGGCAGATTTTTAAATTCTATTACACATCTAAAGATGAGATTTTCCTCTTCCAGGACTCTTTAAATGGTTTAGGTGTTTAATTTATCTCAACAAATCTCTAATCAGTGAGGAAAGCCTTTCTGTTGCAATTTGTGTAGCCCCAGCTCCCACAGTAGATGCTGGAGGATGGATTCAACCCAGGCAGCTTCTCAAAAAATACATCTTCTTATATTTTTTACTCCTTTTATTATGAATTACATATGAAATCTGTCCTTACAGAGAACCTTTAACCAGAGATGCTGCAGCCTGAAAGTCTGTCTTTGGAAAGAGATGGTTCCATGGCAGAGTCCCCCCTTTTACATGGGAACAGCTCCAATTTACATTCTTCTATGTATTTAAATGGCTTTCTTTGAATTAATGAGTCTTTGAGAGCTGTGCATTAGTTTTGGTGCTGGTTGTGGCTTACAGGAAAACTTAGATCCATTATTCCTTCTGTGCATATTTTTATGGATATTAAATATATATGTGTGTCTGTCTATATGCAAATATTGCAGCTTTATGTATTGGTTTCCATTGTTCTATTTTTTTTCCTTATATTTCTATGAGTATAATTCGCTCAATTAAGGGGGGAAAATTAATTCAGGTTATTTAACTAAGAAAAGTAGGTATTTTCACCAAAAATCTCCAAGTCTAATATATGTTTTCCAAGTTCCTTCATTCCAGGTTCACTATTTCCATGGTTTTGTCCATCCCACACAATATTTCTGTGTGGCTTTTGCTTCAGAGGCACTTCCCTCTCCTTGCTCAGCCAAGGATGTATCATTAGACTTGCAGCAATTAGTTTTCCCTCGAAATCAGCAAAATGGAGATTTCTCCCAATCCCATTTCCCACATTCTTGGAGAAAATAGGCATTGTGGCCAATCTCAGCCTCCTTTCTGCTCCATTATGACACAAAATGGGCACCCAAAGCTGTGCATAACCATAAAATGATTATGATTTATCAGGGTATTTTGTCCCTTTAATCTATGAGGCCAATTGTCCTAATTTAACTAAGTAATTCTGTTAATTTAACTTTGGGGTTAATCTTGCTTTAAGAACACTTTTTGCTGAACAGTAAGACTGTGCTCAAGTTGATCCATTTTCTGTCTTTTTTTAGACCTGAATGTAACCTTTTGTAAAA
>VYZS01039745.1:0-10459 GCA_013400695.1 Neodrepanis coruscans | reverse complement strand
AAATGTAACCTTTGGAAAAAAAAAAAAAAAGCCCAACAAAAGTTTCTAGTCTATCATGTGATCAATAGATACAAGTACCTTCATTTTTTAAATTAGTCCAAGGCTATTTTCCTTTTACTGTTGTATAAACAGGGAATTGAAGGGTAAAATAGTTAAAACTTAATGCTATAGTGCTAATGTGGCTTTTAAATCACGTCAGCAGCAATCACTGCATTATAATTAACAATTTATTGAACCAGCAATAAAATGAACATCACATTACTTCTTAAAGCAGCAGAATAAAATGGCTAATAAATAGCATAAGCCAGACAAATTGCAGAGTAATAGAAATTTTCTTAAGATTTATAGTGTGCAGAAAGATGGATGTGCTATTAGTAGGAGCTCCAAGACTTGACAAAATTCTTTTGCAAAGACATAGTTACCATGCATGTCAGAGTTCACAAGTCTAAGTGGTTTCTCCAAATTTCAGCTCACTGCTATTACAGTGGAAAATACTCATTACAAGGTTTTGTAACTGCAAGCAATGTGTGTACATTTGCCAAACATTCAAACTGCTACTGCCAAAAAGATACTAAAATATTTTATAAACTGTCAAATAACAAGTCTGCTTGCTTAATCTGAGTCTATTTTATCCTTCACAGGCAGCACAAACTCCTGGGCCTGATCCTGGGGTCTGCGCTGGGGCAACGCATCCCTTTGGCTGCGGCATTTGGGATTTCCCAGGAGTTCCTGCCTGTGGAAATGACGGGATTGGGCCTGGCTTTGGGAGGACAAATCATTGGGGAAGGAGCAGGGAGTGAGTGGAACTGGAAGCTCAAGCTAAAGAGCTCCTGTCTCTGAGGGCTGAGGTTACTGACAACGGGACCGTGTTGCCTTTTAAACGTTCCTGCTGTTCACTTGTGTTGTGACTCGTCGTGTCAAAGTGTCTCTCTTATGTTCTGGTTTCAACATAACAGATGCAGTTTTACACGACGTGTCACAACATGGAGCATCAACTGGAAAGAGTCTAAAAGAGCTCTTTTTTCCCTTTGGAAAAAAAAAAAACAAAAAAAAAGACAAAAAAAACCACCCCCACACTCTGCTTTTTGCTGCAATGTGTGGCAAGGGAACTTGCTGTGCAGTGTTTCCTTCAGTCACTGTAAGGAAAGGAGTCTCAGCCTTCATTTTTAAATTGAAATGTATCCATCAACTACCCCGTGGTCAAATCCCAAATTTATCTGACATACAAATTTTAACGTGAAACCTGGAGTGAATCTCAGCATTAATTATCTGCTAAGACAATAAATGCACATCTTTAATGACACTTCACTCCCTGAACCTTGAAGATAAAGTACAATTCACTTGCTGCTTAAAGGTGGTGTGGATGACATGGTGAGATTGTTATTCTACCACTTCCCAAAAAAGGCATTTCCAACAGATTATTGTACTGAGAGAGCACCTTCAACAGATTCCCTTGGAGACCACGGGGTGAAGTGAACCCACAAGGGAGGAAATTCTTGGCTACCATCACACCACAGCCATGGCTGGGCTTCCAGCTCCAGGGGGGTTGGAAATAGTCCCTTCCAACCTTCCAAGCCCACTAAAATAATGCAAACAGCTGGACCAACACAGCTGTGGGATTACATGGGTGAGCACCAGGCTGGCTGGAGTCACTATTGACACAAACTCACACTGGGGGACCTTGGTCTCCACAGACCAGGCAGGATTTTCCTAAGCCTGCACTCAACAGCACAGAAGGAGGTAATATTGCCTCAATTAATTAACTCCTCAACAGGGAGACCCCAAAGAAACAACAGCAAATGCCTCCTGGAGACTTGGAAACTTTTCTCTGCCCCCCATTCCCACCCAGTCTGGGCAGCAGCCACATTCCCAGTTCATCCCACAACCACATTTTGGTTTGGGAGGTGGAGGGAGCACATGGGTTGAACAGCAGCCACCACATTTCCCACCTGAGGAGTGGAAAAACCCAAATGAATATGAAAATGCTCAGGATGGAGGTGCAGCCTCAGGTATAAAAGGACTAAAACTTCTTAAACTGATACCAAACACACTGGGGTTTAGTTCCTCCTCAGCCCAAATTGAGTAGGGCATGTTAATATTCCTAATTCTGCAGTGAGCAGGGTATGGATCTTCATTTAAAAAGAGAATTTATGGCCAACCCAAATGAAAATTCACATTTTGCAGAGTGGTTCATTCACCCTGAAAACCAGACAAGGTACAGAGAGCCACAAGCCTCTCAGAGAGCAGGTGGGAATAAACCAACCCACAGGGATGGGCTTTGCCCTGACAATAATTCAGCTGTGGTTCAATTCTGGCAGCACTTATTTGCAGAAAGGTACAAAGATACAAATTCTTCCTATCAGCTAAAAGAGCTACCAATAAACTATTGAACCTTAAAAAAAAAGCTTGATTAAGAAAATATTTAATTTGTTTTAGTGAAATATTCACAACAACTCAGACTTCCCTGAGACTTTAAATATTTTAGAGCTTTTAGATATGGAGGGATATCATTTGTATGTGTGTATGCACGCAGATACACAATTTTAGAGAAGCCTATAAATAAAAATCTGAATAAAAAGCTCAAAAACTAATTATCACAGGTCAAATTCTCCTGTTTGCTCCATGTTCCAGCTTTTTCAGTGGCTGCTGATATCCAACTAAATCCAAAGGTAAGGACCAGGATCTCTCAAACTCAGGGAGAAAAAAAAAAGCAATAAAAACCAAACCAAAAAAAATACCAACATAAAAATAACAACCTAGAATGTGGAGAGGGATATGATTACAAAATTAAAATTATACATCTATACATATATTACAGGAGATTTTGGGTTTGAAGGCACCTTAAAGCTCATCTTGTTCCACGCCCTTCCTTCCTCTAGACCACTCCCTAAAAGCTACTGGGAGTTTCCCAGTAAACTTTGTTTTCAGGGTTTGTTTTTGTCATTTTTTTGCTTTCCTCCAAAAAACAAACACGCACAGAGACAGTAAAGAGGGATCAAGGGTGAGAAAGCTCAATATCCATCAACTGGATTCTTCTTCTTCGTGCCAAGACCTAAAAATACACCAAAATCTCATCCCCAGACTTTGGCTGGAAGGTTTTTCTCTTATTTTAGTCACAATAAAAATATATTTTCATTTGATAACGCTGAAATTAAGGGACACCAACCATCCAAGAAGACTTGGAGTATCATCAGAAGAGGCCAACAATGATTTCCCAAATTTATCTCCTCCCCAGAAAAAGCTGGATCCTTTGGATTAAGGAAAAGATGAGAAATAAAAGCCCCAGTGGAGAACTTACCAACATGTATTTGTTGGCAAACTAGAAGGCAAAATAAATCAAAGGATGCCCAGGAATAGCTGTTAATCCATAGGAAAGATTCCATTATCAGTTATGGCTTTGGAAATACTTGGGCATTCTATAAATAAATGTGAATTTGGGTCTCCTTTGGTTGGTGGGAGGGGAAGGGTTTGGGTTGGATTTTATTTGTAGAATAAATTCTCTGCAGCATAACAAGGGGGGTGGATATTGGGGCCATGAAAAGGTGCAGTAAATCACTATATTTTCAGTTATAGCTGAAAGAAATGAGGTGAAATCAGGGGTTTGTATGACCTGACAGTAATGTTATATTGTTATATAATTGTTATATATTGTTATATTTCCTGTAAAACTCAGAAGACCATAAGACCACTGAAGTTTTTGCATCCACAGCCTCAGTTGGTTGAAGTTCATGCCCAGAGTTGTGTCTTGGCCATCACAATATTTATTTTGGGGGCCATTTTAGATCAAACAAAGGAAATGTTGAATTTTTGGGTCTGGCTTTTATACAGCCCCTTGTTGCCACAAGTGGAAGGATGAGCTCAGGGAATCTCCCCTGTGATCTCTGGGATTTGGTGGTTGGCTCTAGAAAGCAAAGCTGATGCCAAATAATTTCCACAAGAGCAGAACACCTTGTAAATTCACTTACAGGGGATATTTCTGCTCCATTAACACATCCAGAAAGGCATCTCTGAGTGCACAAACCAAAAAAACCACACAGAGCATCATTTCTCCAAAGCATGGGAGAGCAAATACCAGAAGTAACAAGAAATGGTCTCACAAAATATGAAGATTCCAAAGCCAAACCAGAGGTGGAACACTGGGAACATGAAGGTATAAACCTTACTGAAATTCTTCTGTGAACATCTTTCAAAAAAAAACCCAAAATGTGTTGAATATTTCTAATTTTAGCTTCTAGAGAGCAACATATTTTACCCAGTGAAGTCAAAAGCTCCACCAAAACTGCAGTTTCTAGTTAAAAAAATATAAAATTCGGAGAGAAGAATCTTCAAATTCAGCCTGGAATTTTAGACTTGAGTATATCTTGGCTTTCTGTTTGGAAGAGCACAATGTGCCTTGATAAATACCTACTAAAGGGACACTGAGAGGATGGTTATGACAAAAAAAAAAACTCCTGAAAAAGGACCTGATAAAGTCTAAGTCTCATGTTGATTTTGCTCCAGATGAAAATAAAAAAATGGGAGGGGAAGGAGAGGAACCAGCAAAAAAAAATTATTAAAAAGAAGTTTGAGTTAAAAATATGTTGGGGGTTTTTCTTAAGATATGGGTTCTCTGAGGTTTTGAAAGAGGGAGAGGAATTTTTAAGATGCTCAAGTGATAGATTGTCATGGGAGAAAGTTTCATTAAATCTTAGTCAATCTGCTGAAATCATTTGAAAAACCCAAGCAGGGCCCTCAGATTTGTGCAGCTGAGACAAGTGAGATATTTCTGAGGGGAGCAAATTTTCCTTGTGCTGCCATCTTGTGCCCCAGAAAGAAAAAAAATATAAAAATAAAGGAAAATAAAAAGAAACACCTCATCATAAATACATATATATATCTATAGAAACCCTTCAAAATACAAGCAGGGAATTCAGGATGGAATAAAAGTTTTCCAGGGCCTCCAGAGAGAATCGAGTGGAAGGTTAAACTAAAACAGCATCACCCTTCTATGTCAGCCTGCAATANTGGGAGCCAGGAAATCACACTGAGCAATCAGCAGGACATGCTCAACCAACTTAACCTTTATTAAGTTTCCCTAAATACTCAGAAAGGTGGGAAAAGAGCTGCTTTGAGGAAGGATTTGAAGGCAAACTCTGGGATAACACTGTGACAGTTAAGGGAGGCTCCTCCCTTATTAATTTATTGTGGACACAAACAACCCCAAGGTTTGTGTTCCTGTGCTTTAGGGCAAGAAAACCAAGCAGTCCTGTTTTGGGGACAGCAATAAGTGCTGTAACATGGCATTAATGATCATTCTGACTAATTGGGGTGGTCAAAGTTAAAGGAAAAAATGGTTCCACAGCATCATTGGCTCTTCTGTCTCCCTTTTCTTTCCCTGTCCTGGAAAAAATGAGATAAAACCTTTGTCTCTTGTGAAAGAACAAATTTTTAGCTTTTTCATTAAAAAAACCCCTAAATTCTCCAAAATTCTCCACCCTCAGACCCAGACCAGGTGATTTTTGAAAGCCCATGAGGATGGAGAACCTCCAGGAGGAGCCTCCCTGTTCCTGATGCAGTTCCTGCAGTTGTGCAGAATATGAAGCACATCCTCAGCCCTTGCCATGTAAAAGGTGTTCAGGCTTCCACAACCCTTCCCTGTGCTCTTCATTAGTGAAATCAGGAAATAAATAGGATTTTTCTAGCAGTGCATATATTTCCATACCATAAAATCACAGAATAGTTTAGATTGAAGCTCATCCAGTTCCAACCCCCTGCCCTGGGCAGGGACACCTTCCACTATCCCAGATTGCTCCAAGCTCTGTCCAGCCTGGCCTTGGACACTTCCAGGGTTTAATATCTTAAATAAACTCTTAAAGAAAACTCTTAAAGAAAAATATGCTACAAAACTCCCCCATTTCAAAAAGAAATTGGGAGAGAAATGGACAAAGTGGACACAAAGCTACAAAGTTTCCCCAAAATAATTTGATACTACGAAGAAACTGGAAAGAAAAACATTCTCCTCTCTAATTGCCCATAAGGTCTGACTTTCATAGTCCAGATTTTTGGTACAGAATAAAGTGAAATCAGTGGAATTTAGAAATAAACTCCTTTGGAGACACTACAGATGCACTGAGTACTGCCCTTCCTGAGACAGATTTTACTCCATTCTAAATTCACAACTTTTTAATTGCTGGAAAAGCCAGAAATGGGACAGAAATATCTGGATAATTCTCTAAACCCCCTTATTAGGGATATAAAGAATTTGTGCTGCTCCTGAGCCCCAGCTCTTGTACAACAATATCAAAGTACTGAATCTCCACCCCATTCCAGCCATGCAAGAATAAGTCAGTGGAGGAACAAACCCACTCCAAAAGAACTTCAGGTAATATTCCTGATTGTCTCTACACACAGAAGGGGTAAAAATTGCCCTGGATTGGCAATATTTTTATTTAAATTAATTTAAACAGGAAAGTGTTGTGGGCAGTGGAAGGGGCCACAACAAACAGGAGTAAAGAGTTTGGCAAAGGAGGAAAAAGTCAGATTTTTTAAGTGGCCAAAGGCATTGCAAACACTCACAACCACCCAGCACTGCAGGTGTAGAACACCTTTAAAATTCCAGCAAGAAAAAAAAGAAAAGAAGCATAAAAATAATAATTAAAAAAACCCAAGATTTTCCTCATTTATGCCCCTGATTGTACCTACCTCTATGGGTGCATAAAGGAGGACAGATCCTCATATCCAGCCCCAGCAGGAGACAATCCCACACCTTAATGCAGGTAAAACACCAAGAGAAAAGTCAAATACTTCCCTGGCAGGACAAGGTGAGCTCAGCAGGTGAACCCAGGGCTGCTTCCAGGCCTTCTCAGTGCCTGAAAAAAGGGTGAGAGGGGGGAAAAAATGGATAAATATTCAAAGTATGGAGGATCAAATCCACTCACTGTGTCTGAGAAGTTTTTGTTAGTGATATTTCCCAACAAGGCCAAATGTTGCTCACCCTTTTCAAAGAATCCAGGCCAGTTGCTACACCTTGCATTCAGGATTTTTATTTCTTTTAATTAGTTGTCTGCAGTACTTTCTGTTTGATGGATAAACTACATTAAGGAGTGACTTTTTAGAAATAAACAGGAAGCATCAGCTCGTGGAGATGAATATTTCCTGCAATGGTTTCACACAAACAGCCAAAACAGAGCTGGAAACCACCAGTTAAACCATTTCTTTGCACTTGATCCCAGTGTTCCCATGCCAGGGACAGCCAGGAAGGAGCAGAGGGGTCTTCCTTAAAGGTAGAGATGAGCAATTCCCTTCCTGTGCCCTCACCCAACCACAGGGAAAAAGAGGAGAGTTTTTTACCTTTGAGACATATGGAAAAAGGGAGTGTAAAATCCCACAGCAACAGCACAGGGAACAGCAGAGCCCTCCCAAAATCACATCCAGTGGAATAAAAACTAACCAGGTGGAAGCAGGTGGTTTATATCATCTTATAATGTCACAATTCCTTCAGCTGGACAGAGCAGAACAGAAATTTAGGGATAATTATGGGACTTTCTGAACCACAGTCAGTCCTACACACCTGGAAGGTCNACTCATTTCCAACAGATCCACTAAAATAAAAACTAGAGACAAACATTCTGACTCAGCTGCCACTAAATCAAACTGGGACCCCACTGATTTCTGTGGACTTTGGGCTGAATATCCAGACACAGAAAGGCTCCAGGGTCTGCAGTGGCAGCACCTCTTCCAGGGCCATCCATCCTGGAATGCTCCTGGGAACAAACTTCCACTTCAGGAGCTTCTCTCTGAGCACTTTAATTCTGTTAAGTCCAAAATAATGATAAACAAGGATAATAGTTACCAAAATTCCCCCTCCCAGAAGAGTCCTAGGAATCCTAATTTCCTGGCTGCTCGCTGGATTCACTAAACACAACTCCAGTAACTTAATAATCTGAGCATAGCAGTTTTCAGGAAGGAAAATTAACTAATTCATTATCACTTCTAATTTGCTGAGGCATAGCTGCCATATTTGTAAAATCAGCAGGTTCAGGGGAAAAAAAAAGCAAGTTTTTAATGAATGTTCTTTTCTTTTTTTTTTTCCCCTTTCCTAGATCCATAAATGATACAATTACTTAGCTCCCTCTAGTGCCAATTTCCAAAATAAATTTCCCCCACTAATGAATCTGCTCACCAATGTAATCATCGGAGCAAATTAAAAATTCACTTGGCAATAATTAACTGGTGAACTCTCCAAGGAGGGAGTAAATTGCCACGAACTAAAGCGGGGATTCAACTGGTGTCACAATTACAAAGAAAGGTCAAATGTGGGCTTTCTGCAATAACAGAAACCCGACAGCAATGCCCAGACTTTGTGGAGTTTGAACACTCCAGGCTCACGTGCCAGTCAGGGAAATAGGGAGGGAATTCCTCTGGCATTTCCAATCCCATCAGAAAAGTTGCATTCATTTCTTTTTTTTTAATTTGCAATCTTCATTTTTTGAAGGTTTCGCACCTCATCTTGAGGCTTGGTGATTTGCCATTCAAAGGTGATCAACACTGAAATAGGACACCTAAAATATAGATATATTTTAATCTTAAATAGTAAAAATGTCTCTTTTTTTAATTTTTTTTTCCTGCTGGCTTTTAAAAATGGGCTCAAACAGTGTTGTATCCACTTGGCCTTTCCTTAGGATCTTCCTTTGGCATCCTCAGGCCAGAGACTTGGGTCAGACTCTGGAATAACCCCATAGAAATACTCAAAATAATAACAGTAATAAAAGTAACAATAAAATGAAATTATTATTATTATTATTACTATTATTATTATTACTAATAATAATATCAATATAATGAAAAATCCATAAAATATTATAAAATATTCTAGAAAGTAGAGACTATAAAATTGTTATATTTATTCTATGTTATATAAGTATATTCTAGAATGATCATGAAATATTGTAAAAAATAAAATAAAAATATAAGCATTATAATTATAATAATACAAGCCACTATTAGGAATAATAACAGTACCTACAGTACACTTCAAAACAACATATTTTCTGTGGAGAACAAATTTTTAGTTGCTCTTTAGTTGGACTTTTAATACAGCAGCCATTCTATAAATACAAATCTATTAAAAAATCTTCTTGGACAGAATCATCTAAAAAGCAACTGATTTCCAGGAAAATTTACAAAAACCAGGTATTTTTGCACAGACCAAACTAAAACTCTAAAACCAAAACTAAACTCATGTCCAGGATACCTTGGATTTTAATATTGCAGCCATCCAAGGCATCCCATAAAATCTTAATCCTTTATTGCCTTTTCACTGGGAGGTGACTCAGATAAGTGACTCAATCAGCAGTTGAAGGATATTTATTTATTACTTTTCTGCCAAAATATATGGAAAAAATATTTTAAAAGTTATCTGGTCATCTGGACACTTTTTAGCTAAGTCAGAATAGAAAGAAATTAAATAAAATTAGAAATAGAAATAGAAATAGAAATAGAAATAGAAATAGAAATAGAAATAGAAATAGAAATAGAAATAGAAATAGAAATAGAAATAGAAATAGAAATAGAAGTAGAAATAGAAATAGAAAAAGAAATAATATTAATATATAAGAATAGAATAGAATAGAATAGAAAGAATAGAATAGAATAGAATAGAATAGAATAGAATAATTAGGAAAAGGTAAGATGTGTCCAAGGCAAAACATAAAAGTTCAACTCAGCATGAAATTTTAGATAAATTCCATTTTCTTTAAAACCCACAAAAAAATATTCAACCTTCAGAAAAAGTTCTAGAACCAATCTGGTCCCAGATTTAAATATTTTAAAATATTTTAAAATTTCATTTTTGCCTATTTTTGTGTTGCAGTTTTTTTCAATTTAGAGAAACAGTATTTTAGTTACAAGTGAAATTTGCTATTCAGAATTATTAAAACCAAACAACTTTCACAAAGTTTTTTCCAAGCTGTTCATATTTTTTGGGGCAAATTCTGCTGAATAAAACAGCGTTTGTCCAACTTTCCTCAATAAAAATGGAACCATTTATCTCCAGGTTTTGAAGGTCAGGTGCTTTATTCACACCCCACATGTTTTCTTGCAGATGGATACAACAGGACTAAATATTTTTTTTAAGAAACTGTAAAAATATTTGCCTGAAAATAATTTAAACTTTTCCTAAGAGAACCATATTGGCATGAAATAACAATTATTTCCAACATACATCCCCAGATTATTCTGAAATTGTTTTATTTCTCTTTTCTTTGTAATCAAAAATGCAGAAGGGCCTGTAGGTCCTACTGATAAATTATAATAATTTTAATTATATTATATGTTTTATATAATAATTTCCATAGTATTATGAACACAAAATATGATAATATTTATAATTAATGTTATATACAAATATAGAATTAACTATTATAATCCCTTATAGTGTTAAATATTATGTTCCTTTGTCCTGGGAGTGTCCAAGGCCAGG
>VYZS01039736.1:11884-26373 GCA_013400695.1 Neodrepanis coruscans | reverse complement strand
AAACAAAACCAACCCAAACCAAACTAAAACCGTAGGACCTGGATAAACCTCCCTTCCCACTGTCCACTGTCCAACTGAGAGTTCTTGCATGGGAACTGCTCACCATTTGCCAGTGGCTTTCACACTTCCCAGACCACCCTGCAGCCCCTTCCTCTCTTGCTGGAGGAGCTGGCACCTCCACCGCCCTCAGCTTGTGGAGGTGGCAGTGATCAGGTTTTGTCAGGCATGTAGAGAACCTGCCCCGACACCAGCACCACCATTCTCTGTTCTCCTGCACCAGCAACTTCCCACAAGATTCATGGAGATTTTTGGCCACTTGGAGAACACCAAATCCATTTCAAGAGGTGCAGGGAAGAAGCACAGTGACCTCATCCTGCCACTCTCAGTGCATAAGTGCATAACCCATGTTGCAAATCCCTGGAGTGCTGGAAGGGAGTTTGCCGAATCTGGCCCAAGAAAGTGCCATGCTGGATCATCTTACTCAGCCAGTTCACACAGACTCATGGAAGCTGGTGCCAATTTACACTGACATTGGATCCAGCCTTGCAATTTAAAAAAAAAGCCTCCATGTTTATCCAAGTGTTGGGAAAAGCTGTCGGAGCTGCTTCCTGTTCCCTTTCAATCCTCGGCTCCGGAACTGCTGTGGGAACTGCCCAGCAGCAGCCACAGCACATCACCTCTGGCAAACAAACTCAAACACACAAACTGAAGGCAAAATCACCCTGAGACTCATGTTTCAGGAAGCCATTATCTCCCTGGCTGCATTGTGTGCCCACCAGCAGGAATTTGGGTGCACTGCTGGAACTTCCATTTTACCTGTTTATTGCACTTGAAGTGGATCCAGTTCTCTGGGGCACATGAGACCCCAAGCTGTTAAAAAAATGAGGAGCAGGACAGTCATATCAGGCCTCAACTACTGTACAACCAGCACACCTGTGAAATGCACGTAGACATATAAACCCACAGCCTGAATGCTTAGAGAACGTAAGAATTTGATTTCCAGTTAACACAGGGGTGATGGGTGAGGTTATATCCCACAGTACCTATGGGGAAATCCATTCCTACTGCTTAACAGCCTACAGGGAGCCGGGTCTTTCTCTTCTGCTGCAGATTCTGAAGGTGCAGAGATGAATGGTGAAAAGTCAGTTTACTGTAAAAAGGATGGGCTGATGACATAAACTACAGAGACTGGAGGTTTGATATTTCCTTTTCTGCTGTTCCTTCAAGGGCTGGACACACTGGGCAGAGCAGCAGTTTAGCATCTGAACAGTAAAATGCCCTGCAGTCACTGTGTTCTTATTCAAATTCCTCCAGAAGGGTAAAGAGCAAATGCACCATTTTACCTCCACCTGAATTAGGCACCTTCTGAATTTTCCAGGAAATAATGACATTGTTCTAGAGGCAAGCTGGAAAGGTGTTTAAAAGTCAGACTTCAGGTGTGAAATGCCTTTTCAATTTGTGTTTCTTACCATAAGCAAGGTGCATTTGGTATAGATATTTGCTTAGTATCTATTATTGCTTTTAAAATGAATGTTCTGCTTAATACAGCTGGTTTATGAGACGGGTAGAAATTTTCAAGTTTAGTTTGACTTTTAAAATTAAAAAAGCCACATCTGATGACAGTTTCTGATACATCCACAACACCCCTCACCTAAACACCCTTCCTGTTCAGAAAAGCCACACTAAAGTATCCACACCCAGAGCCTCAGTGGCTGAACTCCAACCCTTTGGACTTGAGATGGAGAGTCACAGTTCCACTCCTAAACCTACTGCCAGATCCTTTCATAGCCCTGGGTAACAGAAAGCAAGCACTGCTAACAAAAAACACTTTAGAATTCACTAACAGCCTTACAGCTATCAAAAAAAGGAAAAGGTTATTTAGGTTACATAAAAGATGTTAAATTAAAAGTTTAGAAAATGACAAACAGCTTATGGGAATAATTAAAAATCAGAAAAAACGTTTAGAGAAATTGTATCATAGAACAGTCCACGCATTTCTCCACCAACTTAACAAAAAGGTTTTATTTTAGTTTTTCTGCTTTTTTTATCAAAGTGAAACAAAGTTCTCAACAGCCTCAGAAAGCTTGATATTCCCCTCAGGTACCAGTTTTTGTCTGGCTAATGTGCTAAAAGCAAAATTGCCCTCAGATTTCCAGTTATGGTTAGGTCTGCTTTTGCTCCAGTGTCTTCTCTGTAGATCCTGCTCTGTAAATGATGCCTAATTGTGAGATGGAGCCCTACACAGCAAAGACAAATGAACTCTGAGTATCAACCTTCTCTTTAAAACATCACATAAAGTTGGCTTGTTTTTAATTCTTAATTAATTTTAACTTTTTAAAGTAAAAACTTCTTTTTAAAAGTTTTTAATTCGGACAGTATCTGGCCTCCTTGTTTACTGCTGACCCCCAACAATCTCCACATTTCCTCCATGGGCACATTCCTTGGTATCCAGGGAAAGCTTTACCAGAAGAAGCAGCTCTGGTTCCTGTACATCCAACGGCTGAAGGAGGAACCAGCAGGGCAACAGCTTAGAAAAACAGCACCAAAGCTGCCAAACTCAGTTTTAAAACGACTTCTTGGCCAGGCTTAAAACCCCTTCCAGCAGAAATTATTCACTGCCAAGCACTTAAACTTGGCCACATCCTCTCCTGTGACCGGGCAGAGACTTTTCCGAGGACTTTTGCTTTGTGGGATCTACGGATGATGGACCTGGGCTGTAGGAAGGATGGAGCTGGATTGCTGGGGAAGACGATGGAGCTGGGCATGCCAGAGATGATGATGGATCTGGGACCTTGGGATGACAGTGGAGCTGGGCACGCCAGGGATGACAGTGGAGCTGGATGACTGGATGTTTTCTGGAAGTGGTGGATATGTAAGGAAAGTTTTCCTGCACAGATGAGTGGAGCCATTATCTGCAAAGGGGAGCCAGGAGGAGGGCAGTACGACACTTTGAAGCGCACAGATTCCTTCTGGCTCCCTTTCCAGGTGTGTCCGGAAGGATCGGGCGAACATCCGACGGTGGGTGGTTTCAGTGCCGTGTGTTCATGTCCCGCGGGGCAGGACAGGGCAGGGCAGGGCAGCCCTACGCTGCCAGGTCGAAGTCGTCGCGCTCCTGGTTGTAGTCGAGCACCTTCTGCCGCAGGCGGGAGGCGTCCACCCAGGTGATGAAATCCTCGACGGCGCGGGGGACGAGGAGCGCGGGGTCCGTGACCACCTCGGGCCCCACGCGGACGTGCCCCTGCTCCACGAAGGTGACGGCGTGGCGCAGGTTCTGCGCCATCCGCAGCTTCACCAGCAGGCAGGGCAGGCGCCGGCGGCAGAAGGCGGCGGCCGAGAGGCTCTCGCAGACGGACAGCGACTGCCGGCTGTTCACCAGCCCCAGCCCGTGCAGCTTCTCCAGCAGAGCGGCGGCGCAGCGGGCGCGGAACGCGGCGCTGGCCGGGCCCAGGTCGCGGAGCCTTCGGGCCAGGGAGCGCACGGAGCGCGCCAAAGCCTTGTACTGCACGTAATCCTCCCTCCGCCCCAGCCGGTACCGCCGCAGCGCCCGCACCTCCGCCAGGTTACCGCCCGACGCCTCCCAGTTCACCAGGTCCAGCCGCCGCAGCAGCTTCTGCTCGTGGTACTTCAGTTTCCGCACCATCCTGGCGGCACCCGGGGCTCCGACCGCGCCGCCGGTTACACGGCACCTTTCCGGGGAGGAGCGGCCGCTGACACCGCGGCTTTTCCGGGGAGGAGCCGCCGACATCGCCCGCGGGTGTCCCGCCCCCTGCAGCCCCGGGCAGAGAGTCACACGCCTCGGGGCTGTGGAGCCCGGGAGGGGGCGGCGGGGCAATGGGATAAGGAAGGTCCCGCGTCTCCTTGCCGAAGGAAAAGGCAGCAGATAGAGCCCAGCCCGGCGGCCGGAGCCAGGGGCTGCTTCCCGCTGCCCAGCCCGGGATGCGGCTGCTTCCCCCCGCGCTCTGCGCATCCCCGGGGCCAGCCCGGCTCGGAGGGGTCACCCCAGGTACGGCCCGACACCCGCTCCGGCACGGGCAGCCCGTCCTGGGCTCTCCAGGGATCGAACTCGGGCTTCGTCATTCCTCATGGAAAAATGGCTGCGGCGTTGTGTTTCTCCGTGACATCCCGCTCCCCCTCATGCATAGCCCGGTTTTCCTTGAGGGGAAAAAAACAAGCCCGAGTGCCACCACGGCCTCCCCAGGCGAAGGTTTCATCCCACCTTTCTGTAAGTGCCCCGTGCTGTCTGACCCTTGGGATTCAGGATAGTCCTAGGAAATTCCTCAGTAGAACAAGACAGGTCGATGATTCGGGATTTCTCTTATTTTCATAAGCATATTTATGTATCGGCTCAACTTTGAATTTCCTGCTCCAGGATCTTCGACATGCTGGATTTGTTTCAGGGTGGGTAATCTGATCACAGAGGCCATGGTGGTCTCTTTATTTGCTTTGTGTTTTCCCGCAGGGTTGCCAGTGCGTGCACCAATGAATATGCAGAGGAGCAACAGCACTGAGAGGTTTTACAGGATCCCTGAAGGAAAGGGACCACACTCGGTTGGATGTACAGACCTGATGACAGAAGATGCAGTTGAGGTGAAGCTCTCTTTTTCTCTTTCTAGATTTAAGCCACAATGTTAATTAAACAACTCACTGTAGTTTTACAGATGAATCAGATAAGTTTTGTCTGTTTGCTCCATGCTGAGCTTTCTCTCCTCTCCATTCTGGTGTAGGGTGTGTACTGGGCATTTACCCGATGGTTGTAACCTGCAAACCTTCTCCTTGGCCAATTCCTCTATCCTCCTCATATCCTTGTCTTTCTCAGTTGGCAGGGCTGGGAGATGAGTGCATGCAAGGCTGGGAGATGAGGGTATGCAGTGTTGGGAGATGAGGGTATGCAGTGGTTCAGCTGCAGGATAAAGGATGCGATGTCTTCTTGAGATTTTATTTCTCTGAAGAAGAACAGGATGCCAGTTCTGTAAGAGATAAGCACAGTGAAAAGCCACGATGAGAAGATGGGGACAATAAGTAGACAAGTAATGATCTCACTTGTGGTTTTCTGTGTCAAATCTTCTTGCTTCTTAGAGAATATGCTTTAATTCACACTGTGGTTTTACTCCTCAGATTAGTGGAACTTGTGATCAGTTTGTAGTGGTTTATTCACATGCTTTCCTTTACTGAGCTTACCCTCTATTAGCATAAAGCAGCAATCAGTTTCTCTTTGCAATCAGTCTATGTGCTTTTGTTTAGGTAAGAATTGTTTAGGTAACAATTACAGTTCTCTCAGACACAGATAAAGAACATCTTTTCCTTTCTGGTAAGCAGTTAGTCACTGAGGAAATTCACTGGGACTAGAGATCAAGTTAATATCATTATTAATATGGAAGAAGGTACTTCCTTAATGATTTTTGTTTCAAATGTTGGTTTACTGAGTAAATAGAATATGCTTCATTAAACAAGCTTTTGGTAAACTGATACATTAGTGTTCAAGAAATCAGGCTTTATTCCAAAGCTTGTGTTTATTTTGGCCCTAATCTTAACTTGCTAAACCAAAAGCAGTTGGAGCAAAACAGAGGATTCAAACTGAGTGTCGCAAATTCCCTTGTAAACCAGGAAGTAAGAATGCAGATTACACACAATTCATCTGCTGAGAAGTCTGCTTTGAGGTGTGCCATTGGTACATTGCTGCTGTCTGAGAAGGAAAACGACTGACAAGGGGGTACAGAGGGTCTATGGGAGTGTGGAAAGCTTGGGCAGTTTCCTGGGAGACCTGGAGTGCAGACAGTGAACAGCTGTGGCTAAAAATCCTAGGCAGATAAAACATAGGTTGACAAAGTGAAATTAGAAAGATGGACAACTAGAGACTTGTAAACATCTTAATGAGGAGGAAGAACAACATATTGTGTTCCCTTGGTGTGCAGCTGCACAAGAGCTTCGTTGACAGCCCCCGCTCAGTTTAACCAGGAACACCATAGCCATGAGACCATGACACTGCACACCTCCTCTGCTGGACCACCCTCCCAGAAACTAGTCTTGGGGGAAAATCTGTTGTGCAAACCTAGTGGAAAAATACACATCTAGGAGGGTCCTTTCCCCCTCATGCCTCAGTTTAGTAACTGAATTGGGTCAGTAACATCTCCTTGAGATTCACTGATGCAAGGAAAGCAATGACAGCTCCCAGCTGGAAGGGTGAAGAGACAGAGTTATAGAATCATAGAGTCACTGAATGGTTTGGGTTGGAAAGGACCTGTACAGATCATCTATGTACAAACCCCCTGCTGTGGGCAGAGACACCTTCCACCTAGACCAGGTTGCTCAGAGCCCCATCCAGCCTGGCCTTGGACACTTCTGGGGATGGGGCATCCACAGCTTCTCTGGAAAGCCTGTTGCACCCTCTGAGTAAAGAATTTTTTCCTAATATCTAATCTAACCCTGCCCTCTTTCAATTTAGAGCCCTTATGTCTTGTCCTGTCACTTCAGGCCCTGCACAAAATCCCTTTCCACCTCTCTTGGAGCCCCTTTAAGTACTTGAAAGTCTTCTCAGAGCCTTCTCTTCTCCAGACTGAACACCCCCAGCTCTCTTAGTCTGTCATCCTAAGAGAGATGCTCCAGCTCTCAGGTCGTTTTCAGTCACCCCTTTAACACTCACCCCGGTAAAACTGATCAAAATGCATCATCAAACCATTTCCAGTGAGGAAGATGGAAGAAAAGATCCAGCAAGATGCAGAAATGAAGCATATAGGTAGTGAGTGTTTGTAAATTACTAATTTAATTAAATGGAGCATTTTGAATTGGGTGTAGGCTAATCTAGAGAAAGTCATGTGTATGTCTGTGTTGTGTATCTCACACTACTTTAAATTCATTGTAGGAACAGAAAGTGACATAGGATTCACATCAAATTCTCTTAAATCTCTTGAGCTGTCATTCTTGCAGCTGCAGTACTTTATATAAATGATTTTATCTTCCCTTTTCTCTTCTTTATATCAATAAGTACCAATATTCCTTTTTTATTTTCTCCTGATCCCCAGGGCAGCTTCTTGCGCCTGTATTATCCGGCCTATGATGCCACAGACATCCAAGAGGCACAGTGGATTCCAGATAAAGAATACTATCAGGGACTCTCTGATTTCCTTAATTTGTACCGAGTTGTAGGAGAAAGGCTCTTCCAATTCTATGTTGGTAAGACTCATTCTGGTTTTGTTCCTTGAGTGGTGCATGAGCTCTGTTTGCATGTTGCTGCCTCACTGCTCCATGAGCAGGGTGGTGTTGCTGGACTGGATAATATTTTTTAGCAAAGAGGTGTGTTTTTGGGGGATGAGTTTGTGTAGGGAGCCTCATTGTTGAATGTGACCCAGTTGTCAGGCAGTCCCTGACTGCTGTGGGTAGGAGTGTTTGGGCAGTTTGCTCTAGGAAGAGCTTGGGTAAGCTGCAACTGTGTCAGGATTTAAATCCCACAGGGAAATGTGCAAAGATATAAAAATCAGAGAGATCCTAAGATCTGAGTACCAACAAGACCTGGAAGCCTGACTGTTAAAGAGATATGTAGACCTTGTTCCAGGTTGTGGATGGGAGGAGGAGAAAGAAAGTATCTTCTGCCAAGTAGAAAGTATTTTCAGAATCAGATCCACATTTGTCTTCATTTTTAAGATGAGACTTGGTACCTTATATTAAGATGACTGCTCTGAAATGAGGATTCACTGCATCCTTGAGATCTCTCCCACTTACATACACTTCTGGTTTTTTTTAGGTTCAGTGACGTGTCCTGCAAAGTCAAATGCTGCTTTTAAACCTGGAGAAAAATACCCACTTCTCATTTTTTCCCATGGACTTGGAGCTTTTCGGTAATTGTGCAGTTTGTTGATACTTTTTTTGTGTGTGTGTGTGTATGGAGACAGCAGTCTCCAAGGATGGTTCTGAACAGATTTTCAGTAGGGGGTGAGATCCTTGTGGAGCTGAGACAGATTTGAAGAACAGGCTGCTGTGTGTTCATATGCCTCCACTGAAACAACAGCAGTAAATAAAAGCAGGATTGTTACATTTTTGGTCATAGAATGGCCTGAGTTGGAAGGGACCTTAAAGGTCACCTCATTCCAACCCCCTTGCCTTGGACAGGGACACCTTCCACTACACCAGGTTGCTCAGAGCTCCATTTCTGTTTTCCCTTTGTATGATAAGGGTGGTATTTACCAACCCATAAGCATGTTGTAAAGATTTGATAATTGATTTTTGGACAGCTCTTTGAAGAGGGAAAGTGCTCTATGTGCTACATACTAGAAATCAGTAGCATTTTCCCTTCTGAATAGACAGTAAAACAGTACCAGTGTTTTGTGAGCAGGCTTTGGTGCCTGGCATACAAAAACCTGCTCTGCTGGGTAGAAAATTCAAATAGAAGAAACACTGAGTGGGTACCAGAGCATAGGCAGTGTGGTCAGCATTTACATACAGAGCAGTGGAATGGAAAGAATTACATCTCACCAAAGTGTGGTTTTTATTGCAGGACAATCTATTCTGCTATTTGCATAGAGATGGCTTCTCAGGGCTTTATAGTGGCTGCTGTGGAGCACAGGTGGGTATGCTGCATGTTTTGGGAGTTCTGATGGAACTCACTTTGAACTGAAGGTTATTTATTCTAAAGAATTTTATTTCTAAAGAAGAAATACTAACATCTCTTCTTCAGCTCTTCCCACGCCCCTCCTTTCCCCGTAGCTCACTTCTTCTCTAAACAAAGGGAATTTTGCTTAGATAAGCCCTAAAGTAAAAATTCTGGAGGTAGAAATTGTTCATCGTTCTTCAGAAATGCTGTTTTTCTCTCTGTTATTGTTAGAACCTGGAAAATATAAAGGAGGTGGAAGGTTTGGTGTGGTTATTGCAACATTTAGAAAGTCTGTTTACACTGGGTGGTGATTACAGGAGCACTGGTTGATAGCTGGGTCCCTTCAGATAAGTGAAATCTGAAGCTTGCACTGACTTAATCTCAAACCACATGGAATGCATACCTAGAAATAACCTTTTGCTGATATTACAGAGATGAATCTGCTTCAGCAACGTATTATTGTAAAAGGAGGTCCGTTTCTGAATCACAGGAAGAGTCTACATCAAGTGTGGAAAAGGAGTGGATCTACTACAGGAAGCTGAAAACTGGAGAGGAGGAGCGTTTCTTGCGCAATAAGCAGGTACTCGGACTGGGTTGTGCTCTGAGAAGTGCTTAGGACTTAACTCCTTCCCTTTGGCAATGTCTGCAACCTTCTGCCATGACTCAGGGCATATATAAATACGAATCAAGTCATGTGTTGCTGAAGAGAGAAAAGCCAACAGCAGCTTTCTTCAGAGCATAAGCTACTTCCTCAACAAAGCTATCTCGTGAAGCTGCAATCCTGAGCTGAGTCAGCTGTTTGTCTTCTGGCCCCACTCAACTTTCTGTTTCTTCTCTGTGTCTTCACACTTTTACTGCCCAGCCCAGACTATAAGTGACACAGACTTGAGTTCAGATGTTTGTGTGGCCTTAGGCTTGCTTTAGCTTTCATTTACTGGTGTGTAGCAGGATGAATCATGGCTGCTCTGAGCTGGGTGTTTGCTTCATAATCTTCAACACACTTTAAGGTGGTTTTTAGCAATGTAAACAGTGCAGACTTCCAGCTTACAAGCAGCATCCGTGCTAGATGTGATGTGACCACACTGACCAGCTCCTCCAAGCATAGACTTGACCTTTAAAATATGGGAGTGTTTTTTCCAGCTGTTGAAAACTCAGCGAGGGAGGTGCTTCTCTTTATCTCCCTGGACCATACAAACAGCAGTCCAAGAGTCATTTCCTGTATGTGTACAACATCCTACTAACGAGTCTCTATATCTGAGCTTGGAAACAACTGCCAGAAGCCATTGTCTGCAAATTTCACAAGTAGAGAAGTCAGGAAATTGGGATTTATTTGAAATTCAGTAATGCACAGTCATCTTGCTGGCTGCCTACACACTGCAGTTCTCAGGAACACTACTGTTCTTTGGTTCTTTTTGAAGCTTTTCTGTTATTGACAGATCAAAGCTAAAAACTGTTCTTACAGGAACAGTGAAAACCTTCCTTTGCAACAGCTCTGCTACAGTTTTCAAGGATGTGTATATATTAAAAAAATGAGATGGGCTTCTCAGCCATTTCTTATTTTGAGTTTATCCAGTATAAAGACAGTTTCAAGGCTGTTGTGCAGAGGAGACAAGTTATGTAATGACATCTGCTCTTCTAATGAAGCATGAGGAGGAACTGAGTCAGCCTTCCTTGGAGCTGTGTAACTTAAGCCTTTGCACATCCTAACAACTCCTTCTCCTGAGTAGTGACAGGATGAAGGAGTTGAAGGCCTTTGGCACATGTTGTAGGGTTAAATTCCTCCATGTGCAGAGGTTCTATGCAAGAGCTTCAGCTGTTTAGACCTCCAAAAATCAGATTTGTTGTTGGTCAGACCTCATCAGAGTTTTGTTTTATGGTTCTGTTCTGCAGTTCAGAAGAGTTGGTACCATATCAGACACCGAGGTGGGGGTAAAAAATATCAGACTAAGTCCTGTGTCCAAGGGGCTGGCAAGCCTGGTCTTTTTCTGATGATTTCTTCCACTGCTCTGCTCCAACCCCTCTTTCTCCCCAGGTGCAGCAAAGAGCACAGGAGTGTATCAAAGCTCTCAACCTCATTCTTAAAATTAATTCAGGAGAGGAAATAATGAATGTACTACATTCAAACTTTGACTGGACCAGCCTAAAGGTGAGTGAAAGGTTGTGACTGCATTTTGTTAAACATCTAAATCCCATCTGGTTTTCCCCCTTTCATTTCTAAACTGGTTCCTGTAAAGGATTCTGAAGATCACACTGTGGATCTGTGTACATATTTTTGGGTCATCCCAAGGTGGATAGATAGTAATGGAGCTGAAATGATGCTCTTCCTACTTCAATAGCATCTATTGCCTAAAAAATTACTCCCTCTAAAAAAAAAAAGTTTGGAAAAGAAAGTCTCTTACAGCACCTGGATTTTTTTGACAGGATTCTGTTGATACTAGCAGAATAGCTGTGATGGGACACTCTTTTGGTGGTGCTACAGTTATTGAGAGTCTCAGCAAAGAAATGAGATTCAGGTAAGTATGCAAAACAAGGCAAGAGACATTTGGCTCTTGAGAGGTCTGGAGCAGGGCACCTTACCTAGGATCCCCCACCTACTCATTAGCTCCTGAAGAAAAGGTCTCTTTGGCATGTTTTGCTTTCTCAAGTCATGTTTCTTCCACCTGTGGGGATGTGGTGAAACAATAGCTGTATCCTATTATATCATGACACTGTAGGACCCTGCAGTCCAGATTCACCTGTCAACAGAGACTAAAAAATGTGATAATGGACTATTTCCCTAAAGTAGAAATAATTTTGAAACAAAATGATTCATTAACCTGTATTAGTATCATACTTTCTCTTTCCCATGTCTTCTGCAAAGCAAACCATGCTGAGAACTTCTCTTTCAAAGCTTTCTGCTTCTGTACCAACATCCAGTTGTTTTTGGCAGGTGTGGCATTGCCCTTGACGTATGGATGCTTCCTGTAGGTGATGACATTTACGAAAACAGTGTCCAGCAACCTCTGCTTTTTATCAACTCTGAAAAATTCCAGTGGGCTGATAACATCTTGAAGATTAAGCAGCTCATCTCCAATGACACAAACAAGAAAATGATCACTATCAAGTAAGTGTGTTCAGGATCCATCATTTTTGTGGCTGAACGTGAATCTTTACTTTCTTCTTGGAACTGTGCAGTTACATGTAACTGCAGAAAGACAGACAATTACTACAGCACAAGTCCAATGAGGAGCAGCTGGGAGTGCTCAGCTTGGAGAAAAGGAGGCTCTGGTGGGATATTTATTGTTCCCTAAAATTCTCTGACAGGAGGTTGTAGCCAGGTGGGAATTGGTCTCTCCTCCCCAGCAAGCAACAGGACAAGAAGAAATGGCCTCAAGTTGCACCAAGGGTGGGTTAAATTGGATATTATGAAAAATTTCTTCACTGAAAGGGTTGTCAGGCATTTGAAGAGTTTGCCCAAGGAAGTGGTGGAATCACCTTACCTGGAGTGATGTTAAAACACACGCAGATGTAAAACTGGGGGACCTGGTGTGTTGGTGGGATTGGCAGTTCTGGGTTAATGGTTGAGCTTCATGTTGTTAAAGGTCTTTTTCAGCCTAAATGGTTCTATGATTCTGTCCTTCCTCTGGGCTCAGGTTTTCACTGCAAATTTAAATGAGCCACACATCCCCCACAGTGGGGACACTGCTCAAAGCAGCCAGTAACTCCAAATCTAAGATACCCCAAGGTCTACATTCCTACCCTGGGGCACAAATTTTGCCCTGAGCCTCATGAATCACCTGGTTTGAACACTTGAAATAGTCTACTGGGAGCAGTTCTGCCCTCCCAGGGAAAGCACTGCAGCCAGGGGAGTGATGGCTCTGTCTGCCTTAGGGCAGAGAGACACCTTGATCCTGACACTTTGCCCAGCCAGCTCTTTATTGCCATTGCAGTTACACTGCACATGTACAGATCTTCTGTGGTTAGGACAGAATTTCCTGCTAATCTTGCATGCTTGCAAGATTAACCTACTCTACGCTCCTGCTAAAGGAGGCAGAGCAAGACAGGTGACTGGTCTGTGCATCTTTTAGCCAGGCAATTTAATGCATTCTTATAAACCTGTTGATCACTTCTCTATTGGCAGGGGGTCAGTACATCAGAGCTTTCCTGACTTCACCTTTGTGAGTGGAGGAATCATTGCAAGATTTTTCAAATTAAAAGGTGAAATAGATCCAAATGAAGCCATTGATATCAGCAATCATGCTTCACTAGCCTTCCTGCAGAAACATCTGAGTAAGTATCTGTTTACAGGAAAGTACCAACGTAACGATATTTAATTCCTGAGAAGCCTCTTATTTAGTTTAAAACAAGATCAAAGTGAGTGTGTAAGTGGAAAAAACAAGTCAGACTGTTTTAGGAGCTTGTCAGTTGCTTCTGCAACCTTCACAACTTAGAGGAACATCACTGGAATATATTTTTTTCCCCTCCATAAAACACCATGCCTCCCCTACTTTGCCAAGTCGGCTTAAAACACCATGCCTCCCCTACTTTGCCAAGTTGGCTTAATTTTTCAGTGTAGTTTTACAAAAAGCTGTTTACTTAACTAATTACCACTAGCATTTTTTTTCCCTCATTTTCTAGGTCTTAAGAAAGATTTCGATAAGTGGGATTCTCTTGTGGATGGCATTGGACCCAATGTTATTCCTGGAACCAATATTGACACATCTCCAACTGAACCTGAATAAGGAATACAAAGAAGTATTGAAAACACCACGGACATCAGGCCACTAATGTTGGCCAGACATTGCTCAGACATATGGTGGCATTAAGCACCTACACAGCTTTTGGGGTGTGGAATTAAAAAAAAGAGGCATTAATTTACATTATCATAAAAGAGGTTTTGGTTCAGATAAATTAGTAGGATTATAGTAGGATAACACTGAAATACTGCAACAGGGTAACTTCTGCTTTGTAGGCAGCTTGAGGGAGATCAGTTAATGGTAACTTAAATGCTCTTTCTGGTTTTGACTTGAAAAGTTTGCAGAGACAGATTAAGCTCCAAGGAATTAAAGCTTGGTAAGTGAAACTGCAGTCGAAGTCAGTTTGCATGTAGGAAGCCTTCATTGCAGTGTAAGTAAAGAAAAACCAAAAGAAAAAAAAACCCAAACCACCACTTTGGTATTTAGATACTAAGTATTTCAGCTGTGCTCTGAAAGCAGTTGGGAGGCTGGGCAGGTTGTTGCTCCTTCTAGTAGTGGAGGGTGATCTTCAGAACTGCCTCATATTAGTAAATCACAGTAAAGGATACAGGAAAGAGTTAAGAACACAGCAGAGAAAGGTGCTTGTTTAGACACAGGACTTAATCCACTTCAATGTAAGATCTGTATTTAGTGCCATATCTAGAGACTGTTCCTATTCCAAAACTTTCAAGTTGGTAACTCTTGTCATAGCAACGGTGATTCCCCTTGGGCAAAGCTCCAAGCTGTCCCTCTCTTGTTAATTGTGTGACTGTGCTACCACTATCACACAGACTACAGGTGAAATTACAGAGATGTGGCACCTGTACAAGACTCTTTACATGGTCCTTGTCAGCAGTGCTTCATCTCATGAGGTCTCATGGTACCAGTTAGTCTCACAATAGTTTTATTTATCCAGGTGCTCCCTGTAATTGACAGAACAGTTGGCTCCCACTGACACAGACAGCAATGGTAGTACCTGGACAAAGATTGTCAGCAGCCACGTGTTTGGCTTTAAGGCTCTTGGAAGCTGCCCCATGAAAGGGTGTTTTCTAAATTGTGCTCATTTCAAAATCAGGTTATAAACAAAATAACTGAAGCAAGCAGAACATGCAAGGCAATTAACAGTGTAATTAAATACTATACATAGTCCATGATCTTAAAATGGGATTGCAACAAGATCTATCCTTCAG
>VYZS01039736.1:0-11743 GCA_013400695.1 Neodrepanis coruscans | reverse complement strand
GAAAGGTGCTTTTTTAGACACAGGACTTAATCCACTTCAATGTAAGATCTGTATTTAGTGCCATATCTAGAGACTGTTCCTATTCCAAAACTTTCAAGTTGGTAACTCTTGTCATAGCAACGGTGATTCCCCTTGGGCAAAGCTCCAAGCTGTCCCTCTCTTGTTAATTGTGTGACTGTGCTACCACTATCACACAGACTACAGGTGAAATTACAGAGATGTGGCACCTGTACAAGACTCTTTACATGGTCCTTGTCAGCAATGCTTCATCTCATGAGGTCTCATGGTACCAGTTAGTCTCACAATAGTTGTATTTATCCAGGTGCTCCCTGTAATTGACAGAACAGTTGGCTCCCACTGACACAGCAATGGTAGTACCTGGACAAAGATTGTCAGCAGCCACATGTTTGGCTTTAAGGCTCTTGGAAGCTGCCCCATGAAAGGGTGTTTTCTAAATTGTGCTCATTTCAAAATCAGGTTATAAACAAAATAACTGAAGCAAGCAGAACATGCAAGGCAATTAACAGTGTAATTAAATACTATACATAGTCCATGATCTTAAAATGGGATTGCAACAAGATCTATCCTTCAGAATTAATTAAATTCTCTCCAGCCTACCACCTTGTATTGTGTTTATTAAGCAAATAAAAATGTGTTTGTCATACTGAGTCAGCACTAAGACTTGAGATCGACTGCGAGACTCACCCAGACTGACACTCTGAGCCAGCTTGGGCTCCTGAGTCCTCCTTATGGCAGCATGAAAAATCCACAGCCTCTCAAGAGGAGGAAGCAGCTATCCTGGAACACCACTGTAAAACAGAAACCCCTTTCCAACACCTGAGGAGGAGAGTAAAAGGTGAGATCTTTAAATACCTGCAGGTTACGTCCTTAATCTGCTGTCCACGTCTAGCAGCAAAACCATTCTATTGGGTCTTCATGTTTATAAGAAAAGCATTGTCTTTATTAGTGCAATTGCAGTACATTAAGTGGAATTAATGTTTCAAAGCACTCACTGTAGCCCTCAGCGCTTTAGGGAGCTGGTTAGGGTAAAAACAGAACCAGTGACTGCAGAACAGCACCCGCACAGCATTGGAGTTTATACACAGGGAACAGACACAAATCATTAACAAAACACAGTAACAAACCAGTTATGTCAACCAAAGCTTTATTCCAGCTTTTTCCATTGCTTTAGAACAGCATCAAATCCAAAGCTTCAACCCAAACCAACTATATTCTCCTATGGGGGAAAAAAAAGTTCCCCCCTACCACCCACAAAAACCCCTTTTTTTTTTTTAAGGAAAACCCCCCCACTTAACAATGTAACTTTTCCAAAAGCAAACCTCAAAAAGCAGTGCTGCACAACACAATAGCATATACAGAAACTCATAAGAAGCCTCTGTTCAAGAACCACCCACCAAGAACTCTAAACAAGTCAGTGCACCCACATTCAATAAGAAAGGCCAGTCAAGAGGCAAACTCTTAAGTACATTTATAAGCAAGTACAAGAAAGTACATTTATAAGAAACAAGCTAACAACAACAGTCTACCAACAACAGATGTAAGAAAACAAGCTGACAATAACAGTCCACCAACAACACTGTTCCTTGAACAGGAAGTACAGTAGTGACAGTCATTTGGTCAGTTAGGTAGAAAAAACAGTCAGTGCTTTGCTTGTATTCTTGTTCCCATGAAGGCATTTTCGTGGGAATGTTTGGCACCAAGGCACTTACTCAGTTTCATGGAGGGAACATGTCACTTGCTTTCAGCAATGCTGGAGGACATGAGGATCTTCAGCTAAATCACATCTGCAGCTTGTTTGCTTTTCTACAGGGAATAAACACAGACCCAAAATGTTTCTATAAATGTGTATAAATGCATTGACATCTAAAGTCGCAGCTTTACAGAGTTTCAGACTAAATACTACCAACATATGGGACTATATTAAAAGACTACACTTACAAAAAATGAAACAGCAGACCTGCTCAAAAAGATGAAGCAGCACCACTCCCAGATTTCAGTTGTGAGTTAAGTCACTCCAATCCTCAGTGGGCTTGGCATAAGCCACTGCAGGAGTTTTTTCATCCTAGGGATCAGGTACCCTCTATTCAAACTGCCTTTCCAGGCAGTGGCACATGTGTAGCAAGATCCAGCTCTGTGACATCTGGTTGCACTACCTTAGCTCATGTTTCCTGTGCTGTTGCTGAGAGGGTGCACACACTAAATCTGTGCAAAGTGTTCAAGAGTGGACACTGGGCAAATTTGGACAATAATAATTAGCACAAATGCTATTTCTGCTTAAACTCAGTTCAGTTTTCACAAGGCAGCCACAGAAATGGTGGAGGCTCCATCCTTGGACAGAGACTGCAGACCTGGCAGTAACGTTCTTAGCAACCTGATCTAGTTGACCCTCCTTTCAGCAGCTCCAAAGGCCCCTTTCAACCAGAACTGCTCTACAATTCCATAGATTATAAAAATAGCATATAATCAAAGAGAACCTGTAGTATTTATTTGGTACACTGAATAGCTGTTCACCAGTAACACACTGCAAAATTTTTAACAATAACTATGTACATGCACTACGGACAAACTACAACAAAGATGGTATTAAGGTATTTATAGACCAAGATCTATTATGGAATGGGGGCACTCAAATCACAAACTAAAATCTTGGTAGAGTCTGCCTAGCACTCACTCACCTTGCTTCAGAAACATGAGCAAGAACAGCATGTTGATGGCAGATGCTCAAAAACCTACCAAAATCTATAACTTGAGTGAACCACCTCACTTTTTCCAAGAGGTTCAATCCATTAGGTAAATAAATAAATACTGAATTGATTTCTAATCCAGACAGAGTAGCAGCTTTGACTGCATGTCGTGCAGTGCACCCCTAAAATGACAGTACATAAACTAATGCTACCAGGAAAATCCCAACAGTATCAACTATGCAAACTCAAATTAGTGTTTTAACAGTATTTTCTAAAATAAAGCATTTTCTGAAAAACTACAGATCATCCCAACACTGACTACACACCCCATTTGGTAGGTTTAAGGTAGACTTACCATGCAGTAAGGACTCCTCTGTTAAGGACTTCAAGTTCTCTGTTGCAGAGGTTAATGCCTGTACAAAAAGGAATCCTGTTAGGAAGTTGGAACTATTACCAAGACTTCCTTTAACACTAGATTACCTTTTTATATCAACACTACCAGACTCATATTTACCACTGTTTTCCCACCTTGTAACTCACTACATTAGTCTTCTGCCCACTTTTCACTTGGATGAAAAATTGCATGTGAAGAATGAACTGGAAAATCCTCTCTGTTATCACCAGCAGCAGCCTGGCTGATACCCTGAGTTTTGGGTTCCAGACAGGAGTCTTTCATCCACTAGGTAGGCACTTCATGAAGAATAGTGGTGAAAACGTTACTATCCTTTCCTAATTATTTCATAATAGAAGTATTTTTTGTGATTTACCAGTTAGTTAGCACCCTTTCTGAAAACCAGCACTGTCTTCCCCAGTCCACTACTGCAGTGCCATACCTCAGAGGATCTGCAAGCAGAGTCAGGAATACCATTCCAGACATTCTCAGGATCCACAATCTCCTCATTGCCACTGGAG
Organism: Neodrepanis coruscans; assembly: GCA_013400695.1. Classification (NCBI taxonomy): domain Eukaryota; kingdom Metazoa; phylum Chordata; class Aves; order Passeriformes; family Philepittidae; genus Neodrepanis; species Neodrepanis coruscans. The sequence continues at coordinate 8,126 of VYZS01039736.1, read as the reverse complement.
AGATTCAAGACCTGCACAGACACAGCAGTAGGAAAAATCAGTTGAAGACTCCCTGCCTTTAGGTTTTGAGAGGTCTGGATCTTACAATAAAGAGCAAATGTCTAATAAAACTGGATATAACTACTGAATGGGCTCTTCTGGACTTCTAAATCCAAACATAGTGAGAAAGGCAGGCTGGAAAGCACCTACTAGATCAGAATCAGACGGAAGCTGATAAATGGGGATATCATTACATAATAGCCACTGACACTCATCTGAATACAGCTGGGGTTAGTTTTAGACACCCAAGGCATCTACTACCAAAAGACCTGGCTTCCACCATCTCAGGCATTCAGTCTTTCAAAAAGATTACTTAAGTAACCATCTTTTGGATTTTCAACCTTAAATGGTAATTTAAACGTCATTTTATATAAGTATAATATTTATGATGTGTGTACACAGACACTCGCCCTGAACTTCATGGGGGACTTCTCATTCATCCCACAGCAGTAGAACAAAGAAGCTCAATAGATTATTCTCTGCTGCTGAAATTAACTCCCACCAACCACTAATGCAATACACATTTCACTAAATCAGGAATAGTTGTGGATTCATTTTGACTTACATATAGTTTAAGTTTCCTCACAAGGAACTAATTCCTCAAAACACCAGTAAAACAGTACCAAGTTTCACAAGCATTTAATGGCAACACAGCTCAACAGCAGAACATTAACTTGCAGACCAGACAGAATCACACACATCTGAGTAACTCAAGAGCCAGATCTAATGGAGCCAGATCCTTCAGTATTCCCAGTCAATACAAGGGTTGTGAAGGGAATATCAAGTGTTGACATGTAGCATCTAACTGTACTTGAAACACTGTTTTTACATAGCCTATAAATTCAGACTCAGCCTTTGCAATACTTAAGTTCTAATAAAGAGTTCTTTAAAATATTAAAAGTTTAGAGGAAGACCAAAGAAGGACCAGACCTCAAGGATGCAGAAAGAGTATTCAAACCATACTTACCCTGGTACCTTTTTCAGACACCTCCAAAATGCGAGCCTCACACCACTGGAGAGAGGTCCACACCACACATTTAGAGCCAACAGTGAAGCCCTTCAGATTACAAGGATAGTCAGGGTGTGCTACAAGAAATGACGACATAATGAAGGAGGAAGAAAAAAGCCAACATCTAAAACCCCACAAAACCCACCCCTCAAAAAAACCTCAGATGCCTCACAATACTGCTCCCCTGCCCCCTCCAAACTACTTGGTATTTCAAAGTTAAAAATGGCATCCTGAACAGTTTTGCAAATACATTTCATGTTCAGAAATAGACCTGCAATCAAAATCATTAATCTCCCCAGGTAAGATTAGTTGCTGTTACACTGTCATGTTAAACATGGGATACTACACTTAGTCTACTGTCCATAACCCACCAAAGCATACTGACATTAACATGTTAACAGGGAATAAAAATTAGGTTTCTACAAGAAAGCTATTCTCATGTTTGGACACAACATTTTGACTATTTAACCCCTTAAAATCAGATTATTTACCTGCACTGCAGTCAGTTAAGATTTCACTTTGCTTTTCTTCATCTCCAGATTTGCAGCCTGAAGACTGCACACCCATATTTCCACACTCTTTAAATGAGTCACTCAAGTCTTGTTTGATCCATTCTTCCAGACAGTCACCCTTTTTCTGCCACCCCTTATGTTTTTCTTTGACTCTGCAGTCATATGATTTTCCAGTGAAAACAGGCTTCTGATTTGTTGAGTCTTCTCTAAGTGGAGAAAATTGACTTCCACTATTTGCAGAACTCTGCAGCACAGCCTGTTCCAAGCCTAAAAAGTCCTCCTTCCTCTTTTCCTGACATGGCTGAACACTGGGCAGCATCAGCTCCCGAAAACACTCAAACTTGGCACCCAGCATGGACTGCTTGTCACGGGCCTTCAGGTCCACTTCTTTCTCAGGTCTATCACTAGATGATGTCAGCCTTAGGGAAGGAGGGTCTGCTTCCATCCAATCACCCAGTAGATCTTCTGTTTGATGAATTCCAGACATATTCACTTTCATTTCCTTTGCGTTCTCTCCTAAAGGCTGAACATCAGATGGAACCAGCTCTGCTGACTTCTCTCTGTCACTAACTGAAGGCACCAAGTTTTCTTTCTCATTGAGCAACGTTAAAATTTCAAGAAAGTTCAGAGTTGTCAACTCCCCTGTCTCCTCACTACCAATTGGCAATTCCAGCAATTCCTGTTCCAACATTGTCCCTCTTGCTTCACTGCCTGATGCTCTCTGCATTTCTAGTGACTTTGATTCCAGTGCTTCCTTTGTTTCTTCACTGAAGGAGGACTTCCCTGAAAGTGCCTCTAGATCCATTAGGACCTCTTTTAGATCATCATAGGAATAGTGCATCTCTAATGGACTCAGTTTTACTAATGTCCCAGTTCCATCACTTGAAGATGGCTGTGCCTGGAGCATTGGCAACTCCTGCAGTTCTTCTTGTTTGTCTCCTAGAAAAAGGCTGGCTGCTGAATCACTGCCTGTGAGTTCTGCTTGCAGCCCAGCATCCTCTCCAAAGAGCACTTCAGACAATCCTTGTTCTGAAGCTGCCATGTCACTCCCCAGTAAATAAGGGCTGCAGCTTCTCACTGATTCCAGCAACACACTGTTATCACTCTCACCTTTAGACAGAGGTATCTCCTTATCAAAACTGTTCTGATGCTCTGCTAATTCATATCCATCATCAGCTCTGGCAGCTTCCACAGACATATTTGCTTCTGCAGTTTCTAAGTCCTCAGAAGTTACACCCAGGAAAGGTTCAGAACAAAGTAAAGCACTTTCTTTCTGAGCTAATCCACAAACAGCAGTAGTTTTGCTTTCAAGACAAAGATCCACATCACTGTTTGAGCTTTTCTTTTGCCTTAAGAAGTTGTCAAGGCTTGAGAAAGCACTGTCACTAGTTGCTTTAGTAGCCTTCCAAAAAGGCTTCATCTCTTCATTAATACTACTGCCAGAAGCTTTCAGCTCAACAACACACAGAGGGACTTCAGAGTCTTTAACTTTACGAGTTTCTACTATTTCAGCCTCTAAAATGAGCTTTTCAGTCATATCATAAAACTTGTGATTTGCTTCACCAAGCCATGAGCCCTCAGAGGGATTAAAACCTGACAAACAGCAAGCAAATGCCTGACCAGGTATTCTGAGCAGTTCATGTGGAATCTCTCGGACCATCTCCATGCCAACAGTTTCCTCACTCCCATAATCCACATGTCTAACAACGACACTGTCACCTTTTACACTCCTGATCTGAGCTCTGTAGAACCATCCATCTTGACTGTATTTTGCCAGACAAATATCACCACTTTTAATACAAGATCTGCCATCTTTCAAAGCTCTTAGTCCAACCTTTTCAGCTTCCTCTATTTTTTTTTCAATGTAACTCAAGTGTTCATTATCAGCTGTGTGACACCAGAAGTATTCTGGGCCATTTACCACTGTAACATAAATTTTTAAAGTCTGACCTGCCCCTGGGAATTTCCAGATAAATGATTTCAAATCACAGGAAATCTCTTGTGCCTGAGGAAGCAAAGGCTCACACACAGTTACTACATCACTGTTCTCTCTTTTATCAATGATTTCTTTTGAACAAGATCTTTCTGTGCTTGCAAGATCATCAGCTAAATCCACTGTTATTATACCTTGATGGTCACTGAGAACAACTTCCCATTTATCCTCAACCTTCCCTACAAATTCACACGACAGCAGGATTTCACTTGTTCTCTTTGTGAAGGAAAGCACTGTTTTTTCTGCCCAGTCTGTGTGTTTTCTGCCTTTCAGCCCACCTAGGAAGCAGTGAATGCTTATTGCTGGAATAGATGCCAAGTCCTCAGGGAGCCTGCAAGCTTGATCAACACCAATTACTGAACTATCACCATAATCAATATAATGCACCCTTAACAAATTGTCAGAGGTCTTCTCTTTTACTACAGCTCTGTACCACAGGCTGTCTTCTGAATAAACAGCACTGATTAAATCCCCTACTTGAAAAGGCTGCCCACGAGGGTTCTTTGCTGGTGTCCCAGTGTTTAAACTTTGCAAAATGCTGTTAAGCTGAACCTCATCACTCCCTAGTTGTACATAAAAATCCAGTGGGTCATTGACATGAGACACATACACTAATGTTTTAAGAGCTGGTACTATCCTCTGTTGTGGTAGATCATATACATTTTTAAGCATTATACACCTGCCTTCAGCATCAGATTTAGTACCTGACAGTGCACCCATCTGGACAGAGAGTAGAGACTCCTCCCCTGCTTTATTTAACAAACTAGCACCCTTTCTACTGCTAAGCATTTTATCAGATTTTAATAATCCATCTAGCAGATCTCCCTTCCTAGAGGGCTGGAAAACATTTACATCCTCTTTGAAGCACCTTTTCTTTCCCTGTTCTCCCTGAGCTTCAGATGTGCATTTCTGAGCTTCAAGAAGCCTCCCTGCATTTAAAGGGCACACTGCAGTCTGATCCCTCTCAATCACATCTGTATTTGTGGTGCACCAAGTCTCATTTTCTACATGACTACACAGTCCTATGCTGTTTAGGCTTAGCTCCTTCAGTTTTGTATTAATTTGAGTATTACTATCAAACAACTCAACCAGCAGTGTATTATCAGAGTCCTTTGCTACTACTATTGCCTTTAACTGCCTTTCTAGGACAGCTTCCTTGAACCATGCTGCAGCTTCTTTGGAAACAGCAGATATATCAGATATGGAACACTTTATGGCCTGCATTGGCACAAGCAAGATATCAGCAGCATCACTGGGTAAAGGAAGCAGATCATCTTTCTCTATTGTCTCTGTGTTCCCAAAATCCACAAAGAAGACTTTTGCCTTAGGCTGAGTCTCCAGAATTACTCCCCTGTACCACTGGCTGTCAGCATACCTGGCTAGACACAAGCTCACAGACTTCCCCAAGGCTCCTGTGCTGGTCATTGTTTCACTCAGGCGACTGATGTTATCAGCCAGCTGTGCTAAGGTATCTGCACATCTTTCCAGCTGGCAATAAAATGTCCATGGATCCTCAACATGTGTAATATAAACATCTTCCTCGCTCCCAATTTTGATACCATGACTGGAGTAGTAGTAGGAATGAAGCTGAACCAAGGATGGCAGATGCTTTTGAGGAAATAAAGGTCTGGCTACTCCTCTCTCCATCAGAAACTGACAAGCACTCTGAAAAGGTGTGATTAAATCTACAATATTAAACAGATCCCTGTTTACTGAAGCCAAGGCAAATATCGTACATTTCAGCTCAAGCTCAGATGAGGCACTAACAACAAACTGCTGAAAAGTCTTAATGGCTTCTTCATCCCAAGCAAAAGGATTGTGACCCTTGGGCTGGATTAAGTTGTAAAGGCTGCACCTGAAAGCCTGAGCCTCTAACTTCAGGAAGCGTTCGTTGATTGCACGGAGGTTTGTCAGACACACCTGCTCCCTGTTGCCAAAGTCAACATAGACAACTTCTACTTTTTCTGCACAAAGTGCTTCACTAACAATTAAAGCCCTGTACCACTTCTTATCCTTCGAGTACTGGGCTAAACACACAAGATTTGGCCAAACATGTGGTTGGGATGAGTTCTTACAGTGCTCCTGAATTTCATCCATCAGTAACTCAAGGTCACGGCAATTTCTACTTAACTGACACCAGAAAAAACTGGGATTTTCAACGTGTGACAAAATAACATTAACTGTACTTCCCACTTCTAAGTGACCTCCACAAGAGTAACCTGGTTTAATTGTCAAATAATTCTGTCTCAAAGGCACCTGCAGGTTTTCCTTGCCCTTACAGCCCCGAGTACCAAGAGAGTCACTACTTTTGGAACAGTGAACAGCTGCCACAGAGCTCTCTCTAACCATCATAGCCAGGTAAGGATCAAGGGCTCTATCACTGCTCTTTAGAGCAGACTCTTCTCCCAGCCTCTTCTCTGCATTTATTTGCTTTTCCTCTGCAGCACTTACTAGAGGAGAAGCCTCTGTCACAGCCTTTTCATCTGAATTCTGGAGAGTCTTGGGTATTTCACACCTCTGGAACTCAGCATAACCTCCCTGGGCCATGAGCTTACTTACCCTTTTCTCTCCTAATTGGGACTGATCAAAAATTTCAACCATGTATTTGTCACCTTGCAAACGCAAAAAACAAACCTTTAGCCTCTTGTTCAGCACAATCTCCCTGAATGCAGACACAGAGGCTTCACTCCAACTCCCCCTCAGAGGGGAGACACCTGCCAAACCACACTTGAGAGCTAAAGCAGGTAGGTCCCTGAACCGAGGGAGCAGCTCCTTCACCACACACTTATCCACAGTTTCTGTGCTGCCTCTGTCCAGCAGATGAATTTCCACCCCACTGTCCAGTACCCTGGTGACCACTGCTCGATAAAACACACCCTCATTCCCACTGGCACAACAAAGGGACCCAGGGCATGGATCCCAGGCAGCACCATCCAGCTCCGTGGCATGGGAGTAAAAATTCCACATGGATTGCCTCAGCTGCCTGAAGAGCTGGTGATGCTCATGGAGCTGCAGCCAGAACTCAGATGGGTCTTGGAGGTGGGAGACCTGTGCACTGTAGAACGCACAGGTCTTCAGTTGTACACCAGGTACAGCAGCAAAGGCCAGATCTCTGTGTGTTAAACCAACATGAGGTGCTTCCAGTGGCAATTCCAATTCTTCAGCCAAGGATTCTTCCAATTCCAGCTGCTCAAGAGCCAAAGTTTGGCTCGCCTGCTTATGACTGCTGACTAAGCAGCAAGCCTGAGACCCAAAAAGATGGTTCAAGTTGATGCCATCTTCCCCATAGAGAGTCACATAATAGAGATGCTCGAAGGAGTTGAAGGCGTTGATGTGAGCACTCACTCCTCTGCCTTGCACCAAGGCTTTCAGCACATCTATCTGTGATGAGGACCAGCCACAGCCCCCATCTGAAACACCCTGAAGAGCACACACGTAGGTCACCACAGGCATCCGAAAACACTCAGGGGGCAAGTGGCACAGGTTGGCTCTGGTCACAGTCTCCTTCCTGCCATAATCCACCAAGATCACGAGAGCTGCCTGCTGGTCCTGCTCCCCTGCAATGAGCTCCAGCAGAAGAGCACGGTACCACTGGCCATCCATGCCACGGGCAGCACAGGGTGACCCCACTTTCGGCAATAAATCCTGCTCCCAGTGGTTGTAAACATGGCACATGGTATCAGAAAGGCAACGGATCTCCTGGGACAGGCACTGCAACTGGCAGTAGATGTGGTGTGGGTCGGAGACATGGGTTACTAGGACAGGCTCTGTCACGCCCAGCTGAAGCTGTGGGTAAAAGTAATCCAAGGCAGGTAACAGAGGGCGATACGAGAGCGCCGTGTGGAGAGCCTGGGGCACTGCGAAAGCTCCCAGGGCACACGCCGGAGTCTGCTGCCGGAGCTGCTTCTTTAAGTGTCCAGAAGGCAGGTAGCACTTGAGCACATAACAGAACCAGGCGGCAGAGACCCTCCTGGCCAGGCCCAGCTGCTGCATCTGGGCCACGAGCTGGGGCAGGTCGAGAACGAGGAGCTGCGGGGACAGAACCTCCTGCACCGCGCCGGACACCTCCTTGCCGTGCAGGACGCTGAGGAACTCCATCGCCTCCACCGTCCACCTGGACACCGGCGAATCCCCGCCGCCGGCCCCCTCGGAGCCCTGGGACGGGATGACATTGGCCACGACACAGCCCAGCACCTCCGGGGGCAGCTGGAACAGCTCCGGGCAGCCCCGCGACAGGTAATGGGCGGACGTGGCCACCTCGTAGCCTTCGTCCAGCAGGAACACGCGGTACCCCTGGGCGCTGCCACTCACCACGCAGCAGCGGTACCACAGCCCCAGCACCTCCACCAGCCCCACATCGCCGGGCTCCGGGCGGGCCGCCAGGCGCGGCCCCGCCGCCGCCGCCGCCTGTATGTCGCGGTGCAGGCGGGCGTACTCAGCCTTGCGCTCGCCCAGCAGCCCCCACAGCAGCAGGATGGGCACGTCCGGGCGCATCCCCACAGCGCGGACCCGCAGGGTGACGGTGTCGCCGCGACCGAGCGGCCCCGGCCCTGAGCCCATCGCGCCCTCGCCG
>VYZS01039735.1:10993-28038 GCA_013400695.1 Neodrepanis coruscans | reverse complement strand
GGTAAATGCGTCTTAAGAGCCACGTTGGTTTAATGATGCACACATATTAATGACAGGCCAGCTGGTAGCAAGAAAAATTAATTTTGAGATTGTAATTCTGTTGTTTTGACAGATTATGTAAAAAGAATAATTTATAAAAATGAAATAAGTTTGAGCTTTCATTTTGAAAGTTATACCTGTATTTTATGCATGCATATTGAAAGGAAGATAGATATGTTTGCGAGGTTATGAAACACCTAAGAAATGTGCTGTATGTTCTGAAAGATCTTTCAAGATTTTTTGACTATCTGTTTATGGCTAGTTTCTAGTGCATAATGTCTTCTCTTTAGGTCTTTTTGCCCTTCTGGGCATTTGACTACAAATATATAAACCATACACAGATAAATTTTCAAAAATACATTTGTACTCTTAAAACTGCTCATACCAGTGATGGAGAGAGGGCGGAAGCTAAGAAACCTAGGAAAGGTCCACAGAATTAATCCAAAGTCTGTACTGTGTTATCAGTTTATCCAAATATTTCAGCTGTAGGCTTCATTAAAAAAAGCTGATAATTCACTGAAAATGGGTTTGGGAAAATATGGATTTAACATGATATGTGATATGTAGGATGGGGCAAAGCTTAGAAGCTTTAGTTTTTAAGAATGAGTGCATACTGCTTGAGTAATAAAGGGATCTAGATGAAGTTCAAATCTGCAAAAGTTTCTGAAGGAGAGTGTAATGAAAAAGGAATGGCTATAACAGCACCAGCAGTACATCCCAGAGAACACATCTACACTGATTTTAAGTGGACCAAAGCAAGAATCATACCCAAAAAGGTACAAAGAAGGAGAATACAAAAGAATAGCCCAGCAATGGGGCAAACATCTAGGAAGAAGACTGACCGTGATTGCTCTGGAGCCCAAACTTTTGCAGCTAGCACCTGCTGAAGAAAGAGACAGCTAGTGCAGGATGTAGGGCCTCTTGCTAGATGCGGTCATGGTGTTCTTATGGATCTCAGAGTGTTAGTCTTGATGTCTTTCTTCAGTGGGCTGGATTGGTTGTGTGAGTGAGAGAGTTTTTTGGTTTCTTCATTTTGGTTATGATTTTTTTGGGAGACTTTCACCACAAAGTCCTACAGGTCTGGGCAAAGACGAGCTTAAGGAAAAGGTTTTTTAGGTGGTTTCTTGACAGACACATCCAGAAGCACCTCACATATTTGTTAAGGGTGAAATAATTCCCCTTTTTACTTTCATCTTTACTTTCATGGTAACTCCACAATGCATTTAAAAATTAGTAGAAAGCTCCAATTAAATATTATAAAATCATAGAATAATTTAGGTTGGAAAAGATGTCTAAAATCATTCTGTCCAAACATTAGCTTAACACTGGCAAGTACACCACTAAACCATGTCCCCAATCACCACATATACATATCATTTACATGCCTCCGGGGATGGTGACTCAACCACTTCACTGGGTAGCATATATCAGTGCTTAACAATTCTTTTGGTGAAGCAGTTTTTCCTCATCTCCAATCTAAGTCTCTTCTGGTGCAATCTGAGGGTATTTCCCCTTGTTCTTCCACTTTTTGCCTGGGAGAAGAGAACAACCCTGCACCTCCCTACAACCTCTGTTCAAGTAGTAGTAGAAAGTAGTTTCCCTGATTCTCCTTCTGGCCCTTCTTCTAAATAGGCCTCACACTGGCTAACCTCCAGTCAATTGAGATGTCCTTTATTAACCAGGGTTGCTGATAAATGGTCAAAAGAGAGGGCCTCTTCATATATGCAAAAGGAAGAAGAATACCCCTTCATTTCTTTCCCAGTCACCCCATGCCAGGAAAACTAGAGAGCATTTCCAGCTACTTTAATATATTTGAAGGGGCTATAGTTGTGACAATGATGATCCTCTCTTATTATCACTCTTGAATTGACAGTTATCTTTACAGTAACACTAATATTGAATGGGTTTGCACGTTTTGGGTTCTGTTTCACTTTGATCTCATTCACAGACCTTCTGTTTTCAATTTTATCTTAGTCAAGATTCATGTTGTGGTAGCAACAAGAGATCTTTCTGACACTTTTCCATATATTTCTGCTTCTGTCATGCACATATACGAGGATAAGCTACAGACAAATTTTCTATTTTTTTTTTCATTTTTAACTCATAAAATTCTACTGCAGTCCGACAGAAACCTAAAAATTAAATATATTAACAGGATCCCCAAAATATGAAAAAAATATGAATCCCAAATCTCTGCAGTTGTGCTTGTTACTAAGTGCTAAAACAGTAGACAGGATTTTACTTGCAATAGAGCACCATTTTCTGTCAGTACTTTCATGGTTTTAATCGAATGAAAAGTTGCTGTTTCCTCTAGAAAAATTTCCACTTCCACATCTATATTTATATAAAACACAGTCTCTTCATTATTAATCTCTTTAGTGTAACTTTTGTGCAGTTGAAAAAAAGCCAAAAGATTCATAAAAAGAAACACAAATGCAAAAAGCTTAAAATATTTAACATAGACTCATTGATCTTAGAGATTTTTCCTGATTTAAATGATTCTGGTGTTCTGTAATATATTGTACATGTGGTTTTACTGGGTAGATATTCTTCAGCTTCCCAATCATAAACACAGGTAAACAGAAACTTACTTTAAGTGTCTCCAAATAACACAAAGCTAAAAATAAAAAGTGTTGGGAAAGGGAGAAAAAAAAAAATTACTATTAAGTTGCTGGCAGAGTTTTGAAGATTCTTGGATAACGTTTCTATAAATGTCTACAGATTTTTAATATCTAAGTTCAAATCTCAAGGGCTCTATTGCTAAGAATAATTCCCTAGTGAAGTACTTCTGGGAAAAGAACAATTTTTCTGGTGGCATCAAGCATCCAACAAAATATAGGTCTGTATGTTCATTGCAGGATCTTCTTTCTGCTTTTTTCCTTCTTTGTAATAAAAAGCTGTTATTACTATTAATTACATTTATAAATTTCTGGAAACAAAATTAATGAAAAGAGTACAAAATCTAAGCTGAGCTTTTACTTCTAGGGTTGTGAAGTAGTAGTTTATATCTAAGAGATTTTTCAAAAGCTGTGCCTGTCAAATAATACTAATCAGGTTAATGACATGAATATGTAATTTGTTTGTTCATTATCGTGGGTTACACGTGCATTTACAAATAATGATTCTGTTTTATTACTACCATAGATAAATATTAGAGATATAATTTAAACAGTTTTATTAGCACCATTGTACCTCAGAAATATGTAAATTTTTATACCACCATTTTCTCTCATGCATTTACTTTTGTACTTGAGATATGCCTCATACATACTAGCTATATATGTTAAACACTTAATGTCTATATCAGAGAAAATAAAACATGAATTTGGAAAGTCATATTGATTTGAAGTATAGTGTAGGGTTTTAGTCTACTACTTTCACATCTGAAGATAAATACTATAGTCCCTAAGTGCTCCTAATATCACAATTTCTGCTTCAACCATTACAGAAGACTTACTGTTTAGCTTTTCTTACAAAGACATTATTTCAGTTCAACTCCCTGTGTGTTGATAATGAGTTGGCTTTATTTTCAGGTCGTTCATGTGAAGGGGTTAAAGTGCTAGCACTCAAATAATGTTTTCCAGGTTAAAGCTCCTGAAACCTAAGAATTAAAAGACTAAATATATCTTTAACATTTTGAAGGCAAGAGTAAAGGTTATGGTAGCATACACTTTACCAGTAATTAAAGACTCAATAACTACAGCTAAAGAGCTGAATATTTAAGCTTGTCTATGCTACACTTAATTTCAAAATACAACTGTCAATGTCTCATAGACTGATAATGTTGACAAACAAAAATCGTTGTCCTACTTATATTTGACAAGCATGCAGAGATGAACTGTGTGTGGGGAAATCTGAAGACCCACTGAATATATAAGTCTGCAGTCCTCCCCAGCTGTGCTTCAAATCTTGTGGAAACTGTCAGATGGCTACTGCTGGCATAGGGAGAAGAGCTGAGTCCAGAAATGTTATGCCCTATTACAGACCGGCCAGCAGGATTGGAGAGGTGACAAGTGGGAGAGCAGGAACATCATGCTCTTATTACAGATCTCACAGCTGCTGGTGATCAGGCATATGGCAATACTTTGTAATTATTTGTATTTCTTTAGTGTCTAAAGACTCCTGCTAGGATCAATACACCACTGTGTAATCTCCTACTCTTCAAAAGATGAGACCTATTCCAAAAAGTTTAGGATCTGAAGAAGCAAGCCAGAGAGATAAAAAGAATAATTTTCAAGAAGAGAAAGAGAAGACGGGGTGGTATGATTTATTCCAACCTTAGATTTAAAAGATATCTTTAGACACTTCTGAAAAAAACAATTAATTTGGAAAATGCAAGACGGGAAGAGAAACATCTATATGGGAAGAACAAAAGAATAGGAAAAAGACATTGAAATGGGATGCAAAGAAAGTGAACAGAGGATAAAAGGAAAAAGGGAGACAGAAGGGAATATAGATAAAAGAGAGTTCATTCACAGACCTTTAGAAGGAAGTAAAATTTGATAGTACACATTTTTTGGCTGATCTGTAATGAAGAAGTTGATATTCATCACCAAATGTAGTAAATGTGTCCAGACATACCTAAAATAAGCTTTTGTTTCCGTGTGGTTTATCTTTTTTGATGACATTTCTAGATAGCTTAGTCCAACATTATTGTCTAAACCAGTGAGGATCATAGTGAAAAAATATTGGAAGTAGCCATGTTTTCCTGTTTTTATATCAAGATATGCGGGGTATATGAAGTCACAGAAAACAAGCAAATGAGCTGGGTACATCAGGATATTATTTACATTTTAAGCTGATTGCATATTACAGAAAAAAAAATGAAAGGAAAAAATATTCTGTCATGAAAACAAAATGCACAAACTGCATATATAAACAATTGAAGGCTATTTATGGGCTGTAGACAGGAATACAATCCAGTCAATATTAACAAAATTCAACAAATCATTCAAGAAAAAAAGTCTGAATAAACTTTGATGAAACTAAAAGTTTCTAAATGTCCCAATATGTGGTGTGTTTTACAACTCTGATTGACATTACGATATTACATAGCTGCATTGTTATTGGTCTTCTAGAGTTGTAAATATCAAAGCTTTTGTCTAAGGTCTAGCATTACGTTTTATCTTTTGTAAGATTTTTTCTTTTTGTTTTGTCTCAAGCTGTTTCTGCAAAAATGAAAATGATGACATTCCTACAGTGACTTCAGTCCATAAAACAGAAAAAATGAACATAATAAAGATAGATTTCTATTTTGAAGTAACTTCTTTTTGTCCCTTATTGTGTAATTATTAAATTATCTAACTTAGTGTCTTCATCTTTTCTTTCAGGTAAAAAAATTCTTTTGAAAAATTAAATATTATTTACCTTTTCATTATTAAAAAAGCCTTGAATAAGATTAATGTTAGATAAGATTAATAAGATTAGTGTTCAAGGATTTTATTATCCTATCTTTATCTGTAAGGTTTCTCTAATTCTATTGGAAAATGGGACACAGTCTTTTAGTTCACAATTTTTTAGTTCCTTAAGGAAACTCCCATGTGACATAAGATAAGCTTAGTGTTACAAGTATGTCTGAAAACAGTGACTTCCGTGAAGTTGCAATAAAATCAGAATTGATTATCAGTCAGGATCTAAGTAATCATGCTCAGTTACACCCATAAAGTGGGTACTTAATTCCTCAGTGTTTAAGAAGCACTTTCTGTGATTCACAGAAGATTAGACACACTCATAATTATTACTTTGTCTCTGATTTGACAGTAGTACTACAAATTGTTCAGGGTATCTCATTCTCCATTATCACTCAATCTCAAGTAATAGTAATAAGAGGACTGAGGAGAAAATATGGTATGAAAAGAGTTTTTTTCTGGAATGGGCATATACAAGCCAAAATTTGAAGTAAGCAACCATTATTTTTCTGAAAGGCAACTAAACAACAATACACATACATTTTTGGAGTTCCAAAAATTAGTTTCTGGCAGCCATGTAAGGAACTCCTCCTGCCCCCCATTCCCACATTGACCAGCCATTGTCAATCCTTTAAGCTATTTACATCTCTAAAAAAGACAACTGAATCTGACAGGGGTCTGAAAGCATATTAAAAAATCAATAGGACGGTCAGTGTCACATAAAAAATTCAAATAACAATAGGTTCCACTATTAATTTATGGTGAAAATTCAGAGTAAAGCCATTATATGACTGGATTTAACATCTGGGAAATGGAAGAAAACACCAGCCTAGGAAATGGGACAGGAGAAAAAAAATGTGGCTGGAAAATACTTCTTGTTATGATGGGTTAATTATTTGAATTTTAGATAAAGTATTATCAACAACTTGATCATTTGAAGGATATATTTGCATGACTTCTTCAAAGAAGTTCTAATGTACTATTTTTTCATTATTAAAAAAGTCTTATTGCTTTCTGTTGTAAAAAAAGGTTGAATTCCAGTTCTCTATAGTAATTAGTATATATTTTACCACTCTGCATTTCTGACTTCATTTGAATTTGTTGCTTGAATATGAATAAAAGAAAACGTAAAAGCTGATGTGTGAGTGTTATACATGAGACTGTGCAAAGTGCCAAGGAATTAGACTTGATATGGAAGTCAACTGGATAGATTCTTCTCTGATTGCATACACTGTTGCCATGCACACCTTCCTGCAACCTAGGCACCAGTTAGTTAGGCTACAGAAAAATACATTTTTCTCAGTAATCCTATACAAAACAGGGGTGCCAGATTGCTGACCCAGAGTTCTTTGTACACAACAGTGTTTATGCAGAAGGCAGTATTTTGTGGTTGTCGTGGTTTTACCACTAGGAAGCGTGGTACTGACAAGAGATGTCCGAGAGAAGCCACACACACCTAAACATGAAAACACACAAGTAACAAGGTTTATTTCACACACACAGAGAACCGACAATAAAGCGCAAAAACAGACAAATTGAGCTCTCTCAGACCCCGCGTCGGGATGGGAAAGCTCTAGGATAGCGCTGGTTTTCTGTTGGGGGCTCCTGAAGAGACGCTGGGATAATTAGAGAAGGACCGCAATCTCAGCTCTCCTGGGTCCCCAGGCTGACCTGGAGGAGCTCTAGGGTAGCGCCGAGCCTCTGCCCGGCTTCTGAAAAGACACTCAGACAATTAGCGAAACTGCGAGCCTCCCCCTCCCTTTTTCCAGGAAGGAATACCAGTGCTGATGAAAAGATGTGGTCTTTGATCCAGGCTGTAGCTGCTGAAATCACTAATCCGCCTGCACGCAGGGGGGCAGGTGCATAGAAATGCGACCCCGAAATAGTCCACCCCCAGGGATACCACACCGTGCTGTAGCCACTGGGTCGCTAATCTGTCCGCATGCGGGGGTCAGTCTCGGCGCAGGGACGAGGAGCGATGTTGCTATGGCTGTGTCCAGTGCTGAAAGAGGAAAATTGCGCCCCCTCTCGCCTTTTTATAGGGGGTCCCTCTCTGCGCAAGCGCATGCACAGATAGCCCCCAGGGGGCATGCCTTTCTCCAATTGGATCAGTCAGTGCCTGGGCCCCACCCCGCGCCCCGGCCACTCATGGGAGCGCCGGGCTGGACTGGCAGGGTGCCGGTCCCCTGAGCCGGAAGTACGGGTCCGATTATGGTGGCGCCCTCGGCACCCCGGCCCCGGCCGCATTGGCAGCCGCAGTGCCGGCCCGCGTGCCAGCGAGAGTCACCACCGCTCCCGCCGCTCACCACCGGAGGAGCGCGGCTCCACCACCCGCCCACACTGCACTCAGGAACGCGGCACATTCATCCAGGCGGCTTAGCAGATCCGGGCCAGGCTAGTCCCACGCCCAGACCTGCATCGCCCGCAGCATTCTGCCCACGCCGCGCTCAGGAACGCGGCACATTCGTCCAAGTGGCTCAGCAGATCTGCTCCAGGCTCATCCCGCAGCCAGACGTGCATTGCCAGCAGCGTTCCACCCGCGCCGCGCTCAGGAACGCGGCACATTCATCCAGGCAGCTCAGCAGATCCACGCCAGGCTCGTCCCGCGCCCGGACCTGCATCGCCCACACCAACGCAGCGGGTGGGGAATGCAGCCCTGCCGGGGACTCACCCTGTCCCCACCCGTCCCGTCCCCCTCCCCACCCCCACCGGGTGGGAAGGGGGAAAAACGGCTTTATCTTTTTAACACACGACAGTGGTTTATGATGGTCTTACATATTCCATTAATTTTAACACACTCATCAGGAGGACATGGGGTTGCACAGGAAGCAGTTAAGGGGAAATCCTGAAATTTGAATACTGAATGTTTCTTGAAAGTTGCACCTCTCGCATCATATCAGGTAAGCATGAAAAGATAAATTTTAAATAAGGTTAAATTCCCTCTCAGGTTGGAGCCAAATTTCATCTAAGATTATTTTTTGCAGGGAGGTCATAGTTGCAGGGAGTGATTGTTTAACTAGCATTTTATAGTTTCTCTAACAGCATAGAAAAAAAAATATAGAAATTAGTCCCAAGTAATGGTCAATAGTTTATTAAGAAACTGATTACATGTAAAAGATAGATTAAATTCCTTACAGAAAGAGAATAACAATTACCTGTCCTCCCAACATGTACTTTGAGTTAAAGAATACTTTTCTGGGCTCTCCATATCCGTAGTAGCTTCACATACTAACAGAAGGTTAAATTTCCTTTACAAACGAGAGACAATTTCAAAGGACTAGAGTTTCGGCTATAAGGTCCCCAAAAGAGCAAGAGAAAAAAACTTGCAAAAGTCTCTTTTTCTGTACAGAGTTGAAATAAAAACTGTATTCTATGGCTATCTTCTAGAAAATTGACTTATCTGCTCCACTTCAGGACAGAAGTCTGAGTTATAATGTAAAAATATGATATATTCCTAATTAATTCAATTAAACTTTAACTACAAATTCTTAAAAAAAAAGGGACTTATATTTGTTGTTCTTTTTATTGGAGGCTATGAATTCTGGGTAAGCAGTGGATTTACTTTCTGGGCAATGGAGAAAGTGGACAGTAGTCACTAGCAGAAATTTAGGCTGTAAGTCGGTGTATAAAGAACTCATAAGCTGACAATTTAGACTGAGAATTCCCACTGTAAGCATAAACTCAATTATATCTCCTGTCACAGTGAAATAGCTTACAATATAGTAGTGACCTGTTTAAAACAAGCCTAATCATTTGGCCAAAATTGGTTTGGTTTTTTTTTCCTTCATTTCCAAGGTTCTGATTCCAGAAATCCCCTTCGAGCTGTTCAGTTGACATTATTTGTTTCATTTTCAATCAATGCTAGTGCCACCACTTTTCACTTTAATTACTTCTTTGTAGTACTATAGACATACTGAGCTACCCAGAAATAGAATGAACAGCCCAAGCATTCTTGGGCTCCTAGAAAAAAAAAAGTTTTTATTGTTCCATGATGAAATAGAATTTGCTTCCAAATTTAGTTTAGAACTAATGAAGTATCTTAATTATTATTGTTTATGTAACAAAACTAAAATATACAAATTTGTCTATGTACAATGAAATTAATATCCTCCTTTTCAAAATGCTATGAAGTACTACATTCTTTATTTTTCCCAGATATATATTGTAGAAAAGAAAATATTAATTTCTGATAAATTCAGATTTTTCTTTTCTCTAGCCTCATGGAAAGTTATTTGAGAGATATTATTATTAATGTAGTTTCCAATAGATCAAATTTTCATAGTCAGTTGTGGTGCCTTATTAAAAGACATTCATACACTATCAAAAAAACAGGGCAGTTGACTCCTGAATTTGTTGTATAACTCTGTCCTATATTCTGAAATAATGTTGGAAAACTAAGATATCTACTTTTGAAGATACATGTGAACTGAATTTTGGATATAGTTTAATTTTAGTACTGATCTGTTCTTTGTTTAAAAACAAAACATATTGAACAGTAAAAATGGTGGAAGTTGAAAGTAAGCCTCTTATTTTTGCCTAGGGAGACAAGGTAGTTTGAGAAAACCTATTGCATGCTTGTTTTTTATTATGTGACTATTTTAAATAAATAACTTTTTTTCCCTTTAATTAAGATTTCCTTCCATCTTACTGTGGTTGAAGGAAACACACACACTATTTAGTGTTGGCAAAGTAACTGAGTCTCAATGAGATGTAAATATCTGCAATGCTCCTGTTGCTTTATCACTTACTTCATAATAATCAAGAGAAGAAATAAATGAGATATGGGGGTGTTTTTGTTTATAAAGAATCTGTTTTTATTCATTGTAATTGTGTAGACTTATGTTGAATGTGACAACACATTAGTTCAATGATCACGTGGCTTAGGAAGATCTGCTTTGCTTTATTATCTTTGATGCTTTATGGTCTCTGATCATTTATTGTCTACAATCTTTACAGCTCCAGTTGCTGATTCTTGATAAATACATCTCCCCTTTAAAAACATGGGTGTGAGACATAAATAAGATTGTCCTCTCTTGTTAATATGTATATTGTTTGGTGACCATTAGCGGTTTGGGAACTAGGATATTTAGAAAGGAGATTTTTTGACATCCTTCTATTCATGGCAAAAAAAGAATTTCTGGCTTTCATAGATGCATTATACTCATATGTTTTTATTTTCTGTAGATTTGTTTGTTGGTTTTGTTTTTGTTTTTATATTTTTTTCAAAATTAATCAATCCTTCTGTAGAGTCCATGCAAGCATTTTCAATGGGAATTATAAACTCACATCAATTTTTCTCTGAGTTTCACAATTTCTTCTTTTTTTCTTATGATTCAGATTATTTTACCAATTTAAGTTTCCCTTATGTTACAATTCTAGAGTACTTATAAAGTTAGATGTATTTTTCAAATGGCATTTGTCCTTGAAGAACCAAAAGCTTTTCAATGGACAAATTCCCATTCTTAAGGAACTAAACATACTACCATACCGTGAAGAAAGTTCACATTTAAAGGAAATTGTGTGAAGAACCAAGAACTCAACATATGAAGATGCTAATATATACATTTAGATAATTAGATACATGAAATTCATGTACACTACATATAATTTTATGTATTTTAAAAATATAAATATAGGCACATCATCGAGGTGATAATTTTAATATTTCTTTTATTATTAGATATTTTTATATATCTATATGCTTGCTAATACATTAAGCATAAGGTTTCAAATTTGCTATCCTCTTTAAATAATTAAATTAAGCTGAAGCATATAAAGCAAACTTCAGAAAATGGCACTCAGAGTGAAGGTCCAACTTCAGTTCATCTTATTTTACTGGATAATTTTCTGCAACTGAAAGAATTTTTCTTATCCTTTCCCTCAAAATACCCTACTGTATCTGCCTGAATGAGTATTTGATTTTTCTTGATCTAAAGCAGTGTAGAGGTAAGGTCTCAGATCTGACAATAGCAAAATATGATGCTTTTAATGATTAATTGTGAGAAGACAGTAAGCATTATCCTTGCATTAGTTTAAAGTATATTGTACTGGAGGTTACAAGTCACTCCAGAATTGTTCTTTTGCACTAAATTTGCTAGACTGCCTAAAGTAACAGATATTAAATAGTTGAAGTAAGGAATATTAGAATGAGGGCATTATTTCATGAAACTGATAATGCCAAGTGGTATCTTGAACAGTGAGTGAATTGCTTTACGGATTTACATTATAGACACAGATTTACATTAAAGATGCATTTAAGGGGTTTTTTTTGTAATTTATTAAGGTTACCTGCTTCAGCTCAAAATCTCATTTTGATGTATTTTTCTTGACAAGTTTCTAATATGATGAAAACACTAAGTCTTTTTGTTCTCTACTATTCCTTCTCTTTCTACTGTTTATTCCCACCTGAAGTCAGAATCTCAGATTGTGGCATCAATCATAGAACAATTGTGAAGAATTGTAATTCAAAAAGTGAACTTAAAGGTGTCTCAGTTAGAAACAGACAAATGAAGGGTGGTATCAAATCTCAATGGCATGAAAAACAAATGCTCAAAAATTTTATTTCTTTCCTTTTTCCACTTTAATCCTTTTATTTTTTAATTTTCCCTTTCTTTATATCCTGTTGTTGTTGTTGTTGTCATTGTTGCTGTTGTTAGCGCTGTTGTTGAAAAAATACATGTTTGGTATCAATGGGCAACTGAGTTCTGACAGTTAGAACTGATTGATCCCTTCTTTGTGGTGACCAGTGACAGGACTTCAGGGAATGGCCTGACGTTGTGTCAGGGGAGATTTAGGTTAGATATAAGAGAATAGTTCTTCAACCAGAGGGTCATTGAGCACTGAAACAGGGACCTCAGAGAAGTGGTCACAGGACCAAGCCTAACAGAGTTCAAGAAGTGTTTGACCATAACTCTCAGGCATAGGGTGTGGCTCTTGAGGATGGTCCTGTGCAGGGCCAGGAGTTGGACTCGATGACCTTGTGGGTCCCTTTAACTTGGCATATTCTATGATTCTATGACAAGAAAACGAAAACACAAAATTAATGTTTTTTTAGTATGTTGAGATTCTTTTTTAGTATGTAGTTAATTTGATTACTGAAATGCACAATAATAAGTATGCATCTGAGCCTTACAATTACACCAGTAAAATAAGAAAGGATGAAATATAGCATTATTCATTTGTAGTAAAACAAAATATATATAGAAACACATGCTTGAAAAAAACAAAACCCCTGAGACAGAAAAACAGTGTTTGCTGTATATCCATAGAAATACCTATAGAAAAATTGTTATTGTTTACATTTTTCCTTTGTGGTATCACTGTTACAATTAGACATACATTTCTGCCTATCTTGGCTTTGTTAATATTTATAATTTAATACAATCATATCCCCTTGAATTAGAAGGGACCCCCAAGGAAAATGAGAGTCCAGGTCCTAGCCTGGTACAGGACAGCTCCCAGAGTCACACCATATGCCTGAGAGTATTGTCCAAATGCTTCTTAAACTCTGTCTTAAACTCTGTTGTCCCCTCCTCTTTCCCCCGGAAGGAAGTTGTAGACTGCCATGAAGTCTCCCCTCAATCTCCTCTTCTCCGGGCTGTCTTGGTTTAAAAAACAAGTATGCTAGGAAGATGAGATCTCCTGGAACACAAAACCCCTCCCTCCAAATTTTTGCTGCAGAGGGGAACACACTCTTTTGGTGTGTTCCAGTTTTTATGTGGATGCTGGACATGGCATGTCACTGTCTCCCCAGCTCAACACCTCCCAAAAGCTGCGTGTGTTGGTGTAAGAACAAAATTCCCTTCAGCTAAAACTATAACTGGCTGAACAGACCAAGTAACCCCAAATGGTCCTTGTATGGCTTCCCCTCTAGGCTATTTATCATACTTTAGACACTCTGAAGTAACTTTTTATCCTTTTTATCCTCGCGTGAGGCCACACCAGTGCAGAGTAAAGCGGGACAATCACCAGTTTGCTGCCTTTGCCTCATGCACCCCAGGGCAGGGTTGGCCCTCCTGGACTGCCAGGGTACACTGTCATTAACCAGGAGTCCCAGCTCCCTCTGCTCTCCAATACCTTATTCCCTGGTCTGTTCATACGTCCAGGTCCAAGTATTGTCCCATCGCAGGTGCAGAATCCAGCATTTGCCCTTGTTAAACTTCATATGATTGGTGACTACTCAGCCCTCTAGTTTGTCTAGGTCTCTCTGTGGAGCTTCTCTGCCTTTGAGGGATTCAGCAGGTCCTCCCAACTTAGTATAGTTGAGTCCTGCGTCCAAGATATTTTTGGAGATGTTGAAGAGCTCCCTCTAAAATGGAGCCCAGTAGAACCCCACTGGTGACTGGTTACCAGACTAGTATAACATCATTTACTATAACCCTTTGCACCTCACCCATGAGCTAATTGATCATCCATCGCACATTTTTAGTATCTCAAATGAGTTATAGTGTGTTTAGAAAAATCTGCTGTTATATATTATTGGTTATATATGTTATATATGTAGATATATTTTTACAAATCATATAATCATGAATTTTAATTCTCCAAACTAAAAGACATCTACCAAGAAAATCACTAGAATTTATTTTTCTTGGGGGAAAAAAAAAAAAAGCTGTAGTTTTTTACATTTTGGGTTTTTTTTTTACTTATGGAATTGAATACCAAGAAAATTATAAAAGTCAAATTTTGTATGCGCTAAAATTACAGACAGTTCTTTCACTCATTTTTCTGGAGCAATTATTCCCTGATTGATAGTACCCTATATCCTATACTTTGGTTGAATTTCCCCAAACCCCCTTTTATTTACTTAAAGAAATACTCAGAACACTAAAAAATCTAAGCAAATTATTTTATCAAAGTTCTTCTAAATGCCATAAAGTCTGTGTAAATGCAAAGTTTCACTGGAATCCCTTAATGCACAGGAATACTTAGGTGACCCTGTACAAGGCTGAAGAATGATTACATGCAAACCAAAGACATAAATAATTCTGAACAAAAATTCCAAGATTTTGTTTGATATATGCACTAATAATAATCTCTCATAACAGCACACACTTTCACTAGAATCAGGCTTTAAACTAGAGCTAATATAAAACTGGATTCAAACTAAATTATGATAAAAAAATATCTGTTTAAAGCTTTGCTTTAACATTGTCTTTCCTTTAAATGTAAAAGTAATAAAATAGTGGGCCTTTTGGAATAGTCATTTTTCCTAAGAGTCTCATTTAGCACAAAATTCAGTATCAACAGTATTTTGGACTAAACCCTGTCCTTGTTTCAGGAAGGAATAAAAATTATGATTTTACTTTTTAACTTTTAAGAAATCAGAAAAAAAAAAAGGCTTGGAAAGCAATAGATAGATAGATCTATCTCCTTGGATAGAGGAGAAGACTGAGAGAAACGAAAATATGAAAAAATCAGGTTTTTCTCTTGTCTCTGCTCACAGGTAAGTGTTATTGCTACCAATAAATTTTCAGGCAAGAAACAGTCTCACAGAACTCCAGGAAACGAAGTCAGAAAAAATAAAATGGAAACATAGTAACAACACGGTATCTTCTTGTTTTCTGCAGACCGTTTAGGACCCAGAAATTGCATGCAGTGAGGAGTAGGATTTCGGTAAGAACAAGAAATCATTATTAAATTTACAGAGGCCTAGAACATTGGATGTAACGCAGGATAAGATATCTCTTAGGGTTTGTTTGTTTGGGTTTTTTTTTTTAATTATTCTGACAGACTTAATTAGAGGGGAACTAATTTATCTAGAAAGAAAGTAATTTATTTTGAAAAAAAATTCTCTACATCATTCATATCATTCATTACAGAATGTAAAATCTCTGTTCTATATTTATTAAGACATAAATATTTTTTTACTTTGTCTTCTTATATGCAACCAGCAAAGATGATTATACCAGTTTCAACAAATTGAAAAAAAAATAGGATTCCAATAATTGTGGGGAAAAAAAAAAAAAAAAAAGAAAAGAAATCTTAATCATTATCATAAATCCAGCAGGGAGAGGAAAGAAGAAATCTTGAAATACCAGGAAGAGGATGGCTTTTTGACTTAATCAAGAAAGGATACAACTTAGTGAAAAATGAATATCATTATTGTGTCTGGAACAATGAAGTTTTCACATTTTCCTTTTGCTTTCAGAAGTCTTCAAACTAGCATAAAAGTGAATAATGAGAACCAGTAAGCTAAGAGACTTTTTCTGCCCTTGTCATACTTATTATCTGTTTTAGCTTATGTATTATGCATCTGTTTAGTCAGGTTGGTTTGTTCAGTCAGGCCACTTTGTTTAGAAATCAGCATCTTTTATTTCCTGTATTTTTCTTGCACTACATCTTCTTTTCAGAGTGTATTTGCTTTAGATAATAGAATGCCATGGCCTTTGCTGGTTCACTTAAGAGATGGTTGTTTGTTTTCTTTGAAAAGAATGATACCTTGGGCCTCTAGAACACAGTAAATAAAATAAGTAGTAGACGACTTACTGGCTAATGCTGATGAATATGGAAATACACTGCAGCACCTATCCTTAAAGATGGCATAACAGTGGACAGACACTCCCCCCACCTGGCAGAACTTGACTGGCAGAGATGTTCAGAACTCTCTGAAAGGTACTGTAAATAAAGGTAAAACAACAGAAATGCCCTTTGACACAAAAATGACTGGCTATTAGAAGTCTCTTTTGGTGCAAGACAGGCAAGTTCTGCAGCTTAGCAGATTTATGCCTATATGAGCTGCATATTTCCATCTTTAATTCTGACAGTGTGCCCATGTGTATCTGAGCACAATAGTCCACTGCAGGGGAGCTTTATTAATGGTTTGTTTTTCTTGCAAAGGTTGACTTCACAAACTTTCACTAGGCAAAAAAGAGATGGGTGCCAGGAAGCAGAAGAAGCAAGGGGGCTCCCTGGGAGCCAGGGAATCAGGAGAGCAGGAGGTCCCAATGACTGCATCAGGAGAGGGTCTGGCAGGCAGGGCCTGTTCCATGATGCCAGCTAGGAGCTGGCAGCCAGGGGCATCAGGGACAGACCCATCTCTTGACACAGGACATCTCCCTGAGAACTGAAATGGACAAAGACAGGCAGGGACATAGGTGGGCCCATGACCAGGCAGGGCAGGACTGTGGGGAAACCAGCTGGAAACCAGCCCAGTTGAGATCTTACTGTAGCAGGAGCTGCCAGCCCCAAGACACTGCAATGGGGTGTTGGGTTGTGGGCAGGGTTGAAGGAGGTCTGGGATGTAGACAGGGATATGGAGGGCCATGACAGTGGGGAACACATTTTATGTGACATGGTAAAATAATGAGAAACAAACAACATGTTAGAGATACTGAAATACCATAAAAAAAAAGTCAGTGCTAGAGAATGAGATAGATGCAGTGATACAGTTTGACAGGCGTTCGAGATGAATGTTCATCAAACTTTTTGGTGTAAGGCATTTGACATGACTTTTGTTTTGCTTACAGCAATCTCCCTCATACAGCCTTGATGTTTCATATTACAGAGTCTTGCTCCCTGGGTTTTGTTTTCTGATTTGAACTATAAGGAAACCAAGATAAAAAAAAAAAAAAAAAAAAAAACTTTTTTAAAAAACAC